>CABFKP010004471.1:0-10960 GCA_901779475.1 Panagrolaimus davidi
TTTTGACTTCAAAATAGGTTTAAATTAAAGATATGAGACCGAAAACGAATTTGTGAAAGTATTAGCTGCCAATGGCTATCCAAAAAATTGTAATCTCAAATTAAAGATGAAAAGAATTTTGCCGACAACAAACAGTGGTTTCAAACGTCAAAGGAATTCTTTTGATCTTTAATTTGAGATTACAATTTTTTGGATAGCCATTGGCAGCTAATACTTTTACAAATCAGTTTTCGGTCTCATATCTTTAATTTAAATCAATTCTGAAGTCAAAAATCCAAACTCACTTTGCGTACTTCCTTTGAAAGTTGTAAGATAAAAATTTCCCGACTTTTGTAGGAATTCAAGGAAATTTCTTAGAAATGCTAAAAATTAACAAAAATGTTTTTGTTAGAAAAAAAGTCTTAATAATAAAAGAATGCCATTATTTTGCATTTAAAATAGTTTAGTTATCCCAAAAATTTCTGTTAACCAATAAAAATGGTTATTTTGGGTTACTGTAATACAGGGTGTCCAGCAGAAATTGATGAATTTTCTTTTGTTCGCGAAAGAAAACCACCAAAAAAAAGTTGCCGCGGCATTTTTTCCTTCTTGATTTAAACGAAAACTGATAGCGCAAATCAAGAATGGATAGAATTTTTTTGAGCTAATGTTGAAAAAAATTTTTAGTATGCAAATTCACCACAGGGTCGTAAAACACTTTTTTTCGTAAAAAAAATTCCTGTGATTTATCGAACACTTCTGTGAAATCAATTTTCGATTAAATAAAACATTCTTTTCCAAAATAATTTAGGTTATGAGATGATCAAAAATATTATAAAAGAAAAGAAAATCCCTTGCATATTAATTAACAGGCTTAGGCTTTCCCCTCCAATCGTTTGTAATTGGAGGGATTAGGTTTGCCCCTCCAAAACTTTAATTAATCAATATGTATATTGTGAGGAACACAGTTTTATCATTTATTTGAGAAAAAGGGTTTTTGAGAAAAAGATGTGTCGTTTGTGATGGCTCTGACAATTCCTTTAATCAAACAAATTCCCAATTTCAGATTTGGAGGCCTTTAACAATGTTTTTTGTTGGCATTTTTATGTTGGTCTTTCCATTCATCATTGATGGATATGCGCTTTTTAACTCCAATTGCACCTTTTCACCAGAAGATGTAACAAATTGCCAAAACTTTCGAAAGCAATACTATTTTAGTGGCACAATTATCAATGGCATTTTGAATGGTATTATTATTGTTTTAATCCTTTTATCCATGTATAAATCATCAAAAACCACTTATTCGACTTCTTCATCAATTCAAGAGCGAGCAGAGAGAAGACTAATTTTTCAAGCAATTTTTTCATCATTTTTTCAAATGCTTTCTTTTGGGCTAAAATTTTTATCGGCTGCAGATCTTGATAAACAAAAATTTTTCTTTTACATGTATTTTTCAAATTTTATTTGGCATATTCATCATTTAGCTGTTATGATTTCACATTTTGTTTTATCTCCAACTTTTAGGAAAGCATTTATGGAATTCTATTTTTTGGGACGATTCTTTTCGAAAAGTGTTACGGTTATTAAACCTTCTTCAGTAAAAATTGTGAATACAAAATCTGTTTCCTCTTTTATTAGCTGCAGCAACAAAAATACTGTAATTCATTCTTGAATTTTGTTAATTTTGATTAATTCTTGTGGATTTTTTTTTGATTTTATATAGTTTTTTACTATGTTTACTGTTTTCTTAAAAGAGGCGGATGCTTCACTCTCTTCGTTTTTTTCTAATGGATGAACATGACGATCAAGCAAAGAACAAAAGAAATTTCGATTGTTTTTTGCCTAATCGTCATGTTTGTGCATCTATAAAAAAGAAAAAAGTAAAGCGTCCGCCTTCTTTAAAATAAATAAAAAAGAAAATAATTCAAATACGTTGCGGTGCATAGCTTTAGATTACACATAATTACTAAACTTTACATTTTGGTAAAAGTTTGTTAATAACAAAAAGTAAAAGTTTTTCACGATATTATTCTTTGTTTTCACATTTTTCTTCAACCTTATCTTTGTAAAAAAGAAACATGTCTTTTGAGTTCTCTAAAATTTGAAAAATTAATTTATAAAAGGTTTTTTAAAGTCTGTGTATAAGTGACACCTACCCGCAAGTTGAATCTTTTTTATCAAAATCAGGAAAAATTATTTTGCGGCACATCGGATATCTTTTAAAGCTACTGAAATTTGAATAAAAAATTTGAAAAAAAGTGGTAATTTAAGTTTGATTGAAGCTGAAATTAAGCTAATGAATATATTTTCCAGTTTATGTTTCCTCCCCTGCATCAAACTACACATTTTACACTTGCCACGTGCAAGTCTTTTTTAAATCAAATCAAAAAGTTGTTTTTCTTTTAATACTTAAAATTTGAATATTTTATATATTTCCAAAACTTAAAAGAACAAAAATAATAGATTATCGCAGCTCCATAGAGCTGCTAGATTGGCTTATGATGTAATATATGATTTAAAAAAAACTGCTAAAGCAAATTTAATACGCTATTTGAAGAATGTCATTATAAAACATAATGCGATACATCGAATATAAAAAAAAATTTTGAAAATATATGGTTTCTTTCTCTGGATTTAGTAGAATAAACTGTTTAACATACCACAATTTTTTCTTAAAGTACTGCTGTGCTAAAGTATGAGATAAAATTGACAAAAATCAAAAAAAAACATGCTTTTTTGCAACTTTCAATCCCATAACCTGACGATCTGGGTCAATGAAAAATCTTGACCCATGGAAGATAGACTATATTAACAGGGAAGTTCCACCATTGACAAATTTTTTTTGTCATCATATAAGGCGTGAAAAACTAAAACTATTTTGAACTTGTCAAAAAAACGTCGATGAATGCTTAAATTGGAAATTTCCATTTCCAAATAAAGCATTCTCTTAAAAAAAGACAAAAAAGTGGAAAAAACTTTTCCAATTTAAGCATTCAAAAATAAAAAGACAAAAACGTGGAAAACTTTTTTCCAAATTAAGCATTATTAAAAAAAAGATAAAAAGGTGGAAAAAAGTTTTCCAAATTAAGCATTGATTTAAAAAAAGACAAAAAAGTGGAAAACTTTTTTCCATTTTAAGCATTATTAAAAAAAAAGATAAAAAGGTGGAAAAGTTTTTTCCATTTTAAGCATTATTAAAAAAAAGACAAAAAAGTGGAAAAAACTTTTCCAATTTAAGCATTATTAAAAAATTTATTTCAATTTCCAATTTAAGCATTGATCGACTTTTTTTTGACAAGTTCAAAATAGTTTTAGTTTTTCACGCCTTATATTTGTAAAATGCATTGTTCTTTTTCGCATTCACTTTTTTTGCAAGCAGGGAATAAAAAAACAGTGCTAACAATGGTTTTTCGTGTTAGGAAGCATCAATATTACTTTTAGTTAAAAAAATCTAATTTTTTTGGCTATACATAAATCTTTTTTCTCCTGTCACAATTATCACATGCTTTCACGCCCTGGAATTAATTTTTCAATTCAATTCTGTTGATTGACTTAAAGACTTAAAAGTTGACAAAAAAAACTTTTCATAAGCCGTTCAAATTGAAAGTAATATTCTAAAATCAAAAAAAAAACTGTTTTTTGCTCGACTTCTTTTTTTTCAATTTATAAATATTCATGAAATGTTAAAATGTCTGGGGTGCTGTTAAACTTTAACCTTTTTTAAAGTTTTAACTGTTAATTTAAATAAATTTGCATTTGCAAAAACTTTAAGGTTTTCAACATTTTTTTGTCAATCAAGAAAAATATACATTATACAATTTTAACAACAATAAATTTACAATTCTTTTATAATATTTCCTTTTTTCAATTATATCCACTTTTAAAATTAAAAAGCCCGCCATCTTTTGTATCATAGGTCATCACTGAAACAATTGAGGCTTTCTTTTGCAGCACCGCCCATGACCGAAGTTTTACATCTGCAGTATAAAACCAAAAAATGAGCGTTACAAGAGCAATTCCAGCAGCTAAATAAAAGAATAGTCGCCACTGATCTGGAGAATCTTCGCCAGCGATATACGTTTTACCAAGCGGTAAAATTAAAATAACAATGGCATAAATTATTGCAAACCATGACATAATTGTTGAAGAAAAGTATCCATATGAAAGGTTAACAGCTTTATAATATCCGCAGGCATTGAAAGCAGACCCAATGATGGCAATGAGGTATATTAATTGAGCGGTAAAAATCCAATCTGTTGGGATTAAAGCAAGGAAAATTAAACAAATTGTCATGGATAGCTGAAAAAAAGCAAAAAGTTGCTAATATTCACAGCAAAAAAAATGAATTTTTTGGTAGCGGTAGTTTTTTTGTCTTAAAGCGAAAAGCGGAGTGTTAGTTAAAAACGCAAATTTGGCCTACAGAATATATAAACTTTTCAAAAACGGACCTATTTTTGATAGCAAAAAATATAAATTAAAAATATCGATTTCGACTTCGGTATCGTTTTTTATGATCGAAAAAACTTGCTCAAAAAATATTTTCGGTATCTGCTGCAATTTTTTCTTATAGCGAAAACTTGTTTGTGCAAAAAAAGTGTTTAAATTCTTTAACCTAAAAATTCTCTTATTTCATATGCAGTCTTTTATTGTCTCAGTATGAAAAGATTTTTCGATCACTTTCGTGCTAGGAAAAATAAAAAAGTATAAATGTTGAAATACCTGTGAAATACACATAAAAATTCGAACACTATTTAACGTTGATATCGAAGTGAGCTTATCAGTGAATGGTCCAATTAAAATTTTAACAATTAAACTTCCAATGTACGGTATCGCTGAAGAGATTCCCGTCTGTTTAACATCAAGCCCAAGAACTTTGTTCAAATAAACTGGAGCAAAAAGCATAAAAATATTAAAACAAATAAAATCTCCAACTGCCATCACCAGTGTTCCAATTACAGACATATCGGTTATCATTTTATAATATGGAATTTCTGGCTTCATTTTATCTTCCATAATACTTTTACAAGATTCAATTTTGTAAAGTTCTCGAGGGCTGACATGCCTGAAAAAGTTTTTTTTACAGTAACCGAAAAAAATTGATATTTTGCTTTTTATTACTGTTCTACAATTGAGAAGGCTTATTTTTATTTCAGTAAAGTAATATTGGTTTTGTCAAATTTGAAGTCAAAATAAAAATTGATTGCAAGGTTTTTATCGATCACGACAGCCCCGTTCAGAGAAAAAATGAAAGTGGACTGCGTGCAACCTGCAGAAAAATAGCCACTCTTTTAACTTTTTTTTTAAAAAAAGAAGTCAAAAGAGTGGCTTCTTTGCTGCAGCTTGCACGCAGCCCCCTTTCCTTTTGGGTCTGCCGTGCGAAATCAACCCATAGGGGACCAGTAATTTGTTGGAGGCAATTCCAGAGGCAGAAATAGTAATTTGTGACACGCAAAATTTTTCACCGATGTCGTTAATACAAAAAGCATTCTTACAACACATAAAAAAAGTATTGAATTATCGCATTGAATTTTGTTTGTAAGAAAGAATTTTGCCTGCTTCCTGCGTTGATTTTAACAAATTAAATGGTCGCAACCCTTTGGCTTTTGAAGTCCTACAACATAAATTTCGCAGAATGATGAAATACCAGTAAATCATTCAAAAAAAATGTTAATGGCTTTTTTGAAATATTTAAACTATATTAATCGAAAATAATTCAGGTTGTTTTTAAATTTTTTTCAAAATTCGAATTTCGATAAATTTCGCTTTTACGAGTTCGGAGGGTCGAAACCGGCTTTCAAACTGAAGAAACATTTTTCAGTACAACGCTTCAGAAATCAAAAATTTGACTTTCCCCGTCCGATAACAAAAAAAACAGCAACAACTTACTGATGCTTTCTTGGAGTATCGGTATAAATGTAATAAAATAATCCACAAACAATTAACGTAAGAAAGCCAAATAAATAATAAATTCCTTGCCAGCCAAAAATTGATGAGCATGAAAAACCGGCAAGTGGCATCGTAATTAATGGTGCCAACTAAAAAATAAATTTGCATAAAAGCTACAGTATTATTTTAATTTAAACAAAAGTTAAAGAAGAAAAGCAAACTTGATTGTNCAAACTTGATTGTATGCCGTTAAAGCACATAAAAAGATGCCATTTGATTTTATTGGAGACCATGCGGCTGACATGTAACCGATAAAAGTGAATGCCATTCCAACACCAATTCCCTGAAAAAATTTGGAAATGTTTTAATATTGTTTTTAGGAATCAAAGTTATTAATCAGGTTTTTTTCAAATTCAAAAATATGTTGAATTTTGAATTTCTTTGATTTTTTAAATTTAAACTAAAAGTATAGCTGAGAAAATTTACATGTTTTGGTCAAAACATGTGCAAAAAAAATTAAAAAACAAGAATCAAGTTTCTGGGGTATGCGAATTTTACAATGATAAAAGTAATTTGAATTTTTTCGTGTTAGGAAGCAAAAATCTTTTAAAAAGGGCGAAAAAGGTAATTTTGAAAAAATCAACGTTTTGCGAGGCCGTCATTTTTTTGAAAAAAAGACGATTTTTTGAGTGGAGAACTTTTACAAAAAAAAGAAAGAAGAAAAAAAGAAAGAAATAATTAAATCTTTGGATAACTTTCAATTAAACCGCTTACTTGAAAGCCTCGAGCAATTAGAACTGGTACAAATCCAATTTTGGCACACATTGGTAACAAAATTGTTGCTACTCCACCAATTGCTGTATACAATGTAAAAGTAAATCTAAAATTATATATTTTCTTAGTTTTTTGTTATAATTATATAAAAATTAGTATATAAAAGGTGATTGATAAATTTTTCCACAATTCAGTTTGCAAAAGTTTAGAAATTAACTGAACAATAAGGGGTGGTTTTGAAAAGTGATAGCCTTTGGAGTTATCCAAAAGGGACTAAAACTATTTCAATGAAATCTAAATTTTCGTAAAATTTTTTACACTGTTCTGGTTTCGACTGAATTTTTGGGGAATGTATGGAAGAATAAATGTACCAAAATAAAAAAGTTTTTAAATTTTCTTGGTATTTTTTAATTCCATCTGAAACCATTTTAGCGTTTTTTGCACTGCTTCACGAGCTACCTTCATGCTGAATTTCGCGAAAAATTTTGAAATTCTGTTGTTAATTTTTTAGACAATTTAATCGCTCAAACAACTTATGGATCACCCTTATATTATTTGCATACCTTCCATCTGTTAAATTAATCACTTTCATGACAGTTAAAGACGAAATTAGGCAACCAATTGCAACAATTGAATATAAAAATCCTTTTTCTTGTGTAGAAAATATTTCAATTTCTTCATTCATTATCGTTGTTTGCAATGTTGCTGTTACATTACTACCACTGATAAATATATCAGCAACTGATACTGGTTTGGTCATACATATTACAGTCATATTAAAAAGTAT
This sequence comes from Panagrolaimus davidi, assembly GCA_901779475.1. Lineage (NCBI taxonomy): Eukaryota > Metazoa > Nematoda > Chromadorea > Rhabditida > Panagrolaimidae > Panagrolaimus > Panagrolaimus davidi. The sequence continues at coordinate 7,427 of CABFKP010004471.1, forward strand.
TACATCAGCTGAACCAAAAAGTAGCATTAAAATTGTTGCCCCAAGGACAAGGTACCGGGTTGAGCTAGCTGCTTCAATGCTAACCGTCGACACCTTTTTAAGTGATAACATTCGTTTATCTGTTTGCATATCTTTTATCTTTTGATAATGATGGTGATGAAAAAAAAGATATGATAAAAGCAAAATACCACCAACAAAAAAAGAAGTGATGACAAATTTGGTGCTGATGTCCTTGATATGCTGCGAAACCACCACCACTTACAAATTCCAAAAAGTGGAACAAAATAAAAATGAAAATCAAAGACTTTTTTGAACAAAGTATTTATATTAATCTTCCCTTTTTTCAGAGTTTAAATTATACTGAATGAATCTGAATAATTCCTTTATTAACACAGATTAAATAAAAAAAACTCAAATAATGTGTCAAATTTAATCCAAAAAATAAAACTGGAAATAATGATGATGATGTGAGTAAAATCATTATGCAATTTTTATGTTCAAAAAAAGTATGTTTATTAATATATTTATTTTTGAAGTTCGAGATAGAGAGAAAAACGAGTTAAAAATGAAATATGCTTTTTTTGCACTGATAAAACAGGGACCTCTGCGAAGTTGTATTCAAAGGATTTGCAGTCACATGTTCGTTTTTTAAAGAGAGTAATTACAAAAAATTTTTTTCAACAAATGTAACAAACAAATGAAGTATCATCATTTCTAACAAATATACTTCTTTAAAAATGTTTGCTACAATTCAAGTTTTACAGAAGTTTCGTTTTTAAAAAAAACCTTCTGTGTGTTTTGCAGGTGAAAACTTAAAATAAATTGCTTTGATTTTTTTTCCTTTTTTCAGTCAGCTTTAGGAAAAAAAAGCTATTAATTGATTTTTTTAAAAAAAGGGCGTAAAAGTTTATTTGTTTCTGAAAAAAGTCGGAGAACAAGCTTTTCGAGTTTTATTGATTTTTGTTGAAATAAATATTCAAACACTTTTTACATAAAAAAATATTACAGTTTTATTATTTAAAAATACTAAAAATGTTTGTTACAATTCAAGTTTTACAGAAGTTTCGTTTTTTTAAAAAAAAACTTCACTGTGCTTGTAGGTGAAAAACTTAAAATACTTCATTTAAGTGCAACAGTTTCTTAATGATAAAAACATTAAATGTCTGTTTAAAGCAGGTCGAATTTTGGCAAAATTTGTAATATTACATCTTTTTTAATTTTCTTTTTGTTTGTTAATGATAAAAAAACGGAAATAAAATTACTGCACAAATCAGGCAAAGGTTTTTTTGTTTCAACTGCTTTTGAAAACAAGAAAACACTTAAAAAAAGGAGGCGAAGCAGATTAATGAAAAAAGCAAGGTTTTTATTATTCAAAGAAAATACAAGAGGTGGACAATACATTTAGGAGGTTAAAATCAAATTTTTTTTCAAATGTGTCCTGGGAAAAACTTATAAAATTTGGCATTTTTTTCTCAAAAAAGTGAAATATTGTTTAGTTAGGCTGTAACAAATTCTTAAAATTGTCACTAAAAATATTTCAGTTTCTGTTATATCATCAGAAGATAATGTTTTTTGGTATTAAGAACAAAGTTTTTTATTATTAAACAATGTGCAAAATTATTATCAAAGTATATCCCGATAAAGTTTGTTCTTTTTAAGTGCAGAAATTTTTATAGTCATGTCAGTCTTTTATAAATGTAAAACCCTATTATAGCAGAAATAATAAAAAGAAAAATGGATATGCCAAGCAATATTTGCCATAATTTTATTGAAGCAGAATTCGGTGAAGTCGTTTGTGATGCTGCTGTTGTTGGCAACGACAATAAAGTAAACACATTTGTTGTCATTTCCAGTTGCATTGAAGGAGTAGTAATATTGTCGGTAGTAAGGATTGTTGGAATAATGGAAGTTGCAAAAAACTGCGGCGCTGTAGGTGGTGTAAGTGAAGTTGAAGTTGATGTTACAAATGTTGTTGAAACTGTATTACTTGAAGGCTTGATTGATGAATTTGCAGAAGTCAACATCGATGTGACAGATGATGAAATAAAAGGCACAGTCGTTACTGCTATAATTACTTTTTAAATTCAAAATTTCTTAATTAAAATAGATTACTTGAATTTGGAATGCTGCATAAAAATAGTTTCTTTTCATTGCAATCTGAAACTTTCCAAAACTTTTCCAAAAAATCAAATGAAACACAATATGTTTTATTTGCATCCAAAGTTAAATTTAACGGTAAGTTATTATACATTACAAGAGTGCCGTCTGTCCAAGATAAAATCCCATAACCTGATGCATTTGTTGCAACGATCATTCCAATCCATGCTTCGGCATTCGAAGAGAAAAAGTTAATCTGATCAAAAAAAGCTGTAATAAAATATTAAAATTGGTAACATTTATTTTGATCAAATTTTTAAGTCCTAACAAGAAAATTTTTTATTCTTTTTTTTGTAAAATTTTAATATAACTGAACACATGAAATTTAACTAGCTAGTAAAAACTTACTGTATATATCATTATTTTGGGCTTCGTTTTGAAACGATAAAAGATGGCCCCCTTTTGAAGAGCATTCAGATTCTGCAGTGAAAAACGTATTTAAGCTTGTATATAAAGCAGAACAACCAAAACATTCTTGATGAAAGATACAATTTCCTTGAAAGCATGGATTATTGCAAAATGTTGGAGGGATCATTGTAGGCTCTAAATCAAATCAAACATATATTTTTTATTTTATTTAATTAAAGTTTTACGTGTTGTATTGGGATTACTGTCCCATAGAATTCCACAGAAGAATGGCTTTTTCTCTAAACAATTTTGGGGTTGCCATGTTCCATCAGTTAAATTAAATGAAATACAATATTTTTGATTTAATTTCAATGAATGATTTGCATCTTTTAAATCCCAATTAGAATAATCGATTTTTTCTCTATCACTCCATTTAAGTTCACCATATTCCAATGAAAGACCAATCCATGCATCTTCGAAATGTGTAATATTTGTATTATAATTCGCTAAAAATTTATAAGTCAGGTAAAACACAAAAAAGCGAGTCCCGGGCACCCCTGAGTATTGGATAAGCTTCTCAAAAAGAAAAAATATAAAAAAGCTTTTACACATATTTTGTCAAAAATTTTTTTGAAACGATTTGTTTAAAGCGAAAAAACTTTTGTTCCGGTAAAAAAATTTTTTGAAATTAGAATTAAAAGAAACTTTAAAACAAAAAAAGATACCCAAAAGTCCTAAAATATTTTCTATTCTACTATGAATTGAATATAAATGTGTATTGTCATATTTTTGAGAACATTCTTTTTCTGCGTCATCAAACGATTTTGCATCAGAATTAAAATCAATGCATTTTGATGTCCAAATAATAAAATTTCTAAAATTTTTGACTATGATCTTTAATTAGATTCAAACAAATTTAATACCCTGAACAATTAAGATCACCTAATACAAAACATTTGTTAAATAGAAACATAAAAATTTTTAATTTAAATAAAATTTTTATTAAGCAAACCATTTTTTGCTCGTTTT
>CABFKP010004489.1:0-10954 GCA_901779475.1 Panagrolaimus davidi
ACTAGTTAATAACGACAACGGATCTTTTAAACATATGGCTTGCGATCATCGAACTACAAATCCTTTTGTTTTTGTTGAAAAAGATCAATATTTTAAAGAAAGAGCTTGTTTGATGATTTTTTGAATATTTTATTTTTCGACAAAAGAAATATGTAATTGTCCAAATTTGACGTCGTTTGGGGCTTTTTAATTTTTATATAATGAATGGTTTTTAATTTACATATTATGCTTCGTTCATTCTATTGCATTATAATTCCTCTTTAAATCAAGTGGATGCTCGATGAAATATTTAACCAAAGTTAATGAAAAATTTTATATCGATTGACCCAAAGACGAGCAAGTGGAAGCTTGATCATCAACATCAGTTAAGGACATACATTGATTAAGCTCATATCAACTCCGCCCAAATCAGCAAGTTCGTCGTGTTCAACAACCGTCTTCCGAAGCAGTATAATTACCCCCGATCCTCCAGCTTAAAGCTCCACTCTAGAGTGGAGCTTTAAGCACTTTTGCAAGCGAAGGTCGGGCTTCTAACATTCGCCTCAGCAGCAACAACCAGCAGCAGTAGCAGTCGCGCCGTGGTCAAGCCATCGGGCAAATCCAGGAGATGACTCTCGCGCACTCTCACTCCCCTCTCTTGTATCTTTTATATAATTATGTAATGTAATGTTATGCCAAATAAAGATACTTTATGACACGCCTTTTCGAACCGCGCTACACCATGACCACCGTAATGTTTATCATTATATTTATATGACGTCAGATCTGAACAGTCGCTAAACGATGCCTTCAAATTAAATTATTGAGGATAAAAAAATGAAATTCAGGTTTACACTACAAGTGTGCATTAAGCGTCATTATAAGAACATTAGTTATGATTTTGTGTTTTTTGACATTAGAAATAATGATGGTGATCAGAAGGACAACGGTTTCATAAATGAATACATAAATAATGAATATAAAAAATTCCCATCGAATGTTCTCTAAAAAAATAAAATTCCACGAACAAACGATTGTTAAATCAAAAAAATGTCGACCGGAAGGATCCGGGTTCGACTCCCCCTCGGACGTGCTGTTGATGAAAACCCGGAAGATCCCGGGTTGGATTCCTCAGCAGCCATTGGGGCGGTGGGGCTGGGTGCTCGGTGGATCCGAGGTTAAAACGAATTCCAGACGTCAGCACCAAGACGTAAAAAGTGGATGTTCGGTGGATCCGAGGTTAAAACGAATTCCAACCCTTCAAACACTCTATAAAATAATCATATGAAGGCTTTCTTGTAAACCAGCACTGTGTTAACACACTTTAATGTGCACCACAAAAACCACCCTCAAAAAATTCGGCTAGTGTTCGGGCTAGCAGCAGTCCAAAAAAAAAAAATGACAATGATGCTCCCTATTTTCGATAAACAACATATAACCCACCAACAATTGTTACTTCATCATTTAAAAAAATTTGCTATTACTTTCTTGCAAACATTTAAGATAAAGGTCATCTGTTTAAAATTAATAGGTGCAAAATAATGTTTATTTATCTTTCAAGTTATTTTTAAAAGCGTTTTACTCTAGACTGTTTAGTAAATTATAGGCCTAGTCATTTTTAGAAACAACTCTCACTTAAGTATCATCCAAGTATTACTATTAACTGTTTCTTATTTTGCTTTCAAGTAAAATTTTGAAAAATTCTTTCTTAACACTTTACATTTTAAAGGTATATGGCAATCTTTATTGTTGAATATATTCTTTGCTTTATCAATATTTTTTTATTAATTTTTCATTGCTTTGTTACATTTTTTATATTTCGACAAAGATTTCAAAAAAATAACAATTATACAGCACCATTTTATTTGCTATATTTACAGCTGTCATTTATTGATATAGGAACAGTAATAAATAATTTTTTTCACAGCAAATTTGTAAATATAAATGATGATGTTTTGCATTGGGTTATTGCACATCCAATTTATCCAACAATATTATATATATTTTCGGGATATTTTGTTTATTCACATGCAATTTTTCCTGTTGCAGTTGCAATAAATCGTTGTTGGTCGGCATTCACTTTAATGTCCAATTCAAAAAAAGTTGGAGAAATTGGAATAAAAATTTTAACGTTTTTACCTGTAATTCCGCTTTTATTAATGGTTGTTAGATTTACTGGACATGCAGAATATTTTCTTTTACCTGGTGGAAGTGCATCAGGTTATATGGAACCTCTAGCAAAAAGTGTACGTTTAATTTTTAAGGATACACTCGAACCTAGGGTTGTCAAAGGGAAATTCTCGGGAAATTTCCCGATTTTTCTGATTTCCCGGGAATTTGACAACCCTAGTAGAACCTCGATTTTACGTTTACCTTGATTTTGCACCATTCTTCTGCGGTCCCTCCAAATGGAAATTCCTGTAAATGGACCTCGATTTTACGCCTTCTTTTCACGGCCCTTTGAAAGGCGTAAAATCGGGGTTCCACTGTATTTTTTTTTAAATTTTTTAGTACCATACAATCGCCTCTCCAATAATTGTAATAACTTCATGTTTAATTTCTTTTATTTTAACAATTATTACAATAATTCAATATCGCTATTTATTAAAGAAATATGGTAATACTTCAACTGTAATGAAACGTGAAATATATTTATTTGGACAAGGAATTGTAACTCTATCATTTGAGCTTCTTGTGGTAACATATTACATCATGCTGATTATCGCAAATACAAAAAACATTAAAAGTTTAACAAAATTTGCTGTAGAATATTTTCGATACGTTGAAGATTATCGATCTTTGGTGAATCCATTTTCGTTATTGATTGTTTGCAAATTTGTAAGAATAGATTTTATTGAATTTGTTAAACAAATTTTTGGAAAAAAAACTGTAAATATTACACCCTTAAGTGATTTGGTAACTGCGTCATCGTAATTGTAATACAAAATGTAAATCATAGTTATTTTAATAAAAAAAGTTATAATTTGCTTTCAAATTATTTTCCAAGTGTTTTTATTTGAATATTTAAGTAAAAAGACAAAAAATTCTTTCATAACACTTAAAAATAATAATTTGAATAAAGCCTAGTGCATCAGTTTAAAACTTTAATCAGATTTGATTTTCCTCATCAACAGTTATAAAAATTTGAGATTTGGAAAGATTAATGATATTTTTAGGCTGATCTTTTACCATTACAATCTCTTATTTTTTAAATTTTTAAAGTTGAACTTTGTAGCATCAAACTACAACAAATAAAACTTTTCATTGCTTTCAAAAAATCAATTTTTAAAAAATAAAATTCGACACGTTTTTTGAATATTTAATTTTTCATCCGGAAAAAGCCTATAATTCTTTGAATTATGGCATCTATAAATTAAAAAAAAGTAGACAATTGATACTAAAATGTGTTATCATCAAAAAGAATTAAGGAAAATTCAAGGAGATGGTGACTTTCATAAAAATGGAGTTTGTTATTCTAGCAATATATAAAATATAAAGGTATTCATTTTCCTCAGACAAGGGTTTCTTAGTTAAAAATTTTGTCTATTGTTTTGTTTTAAAGCATTTCTTAATTTGTTTAATACGAGTTTACATTTAGTTTTTTTAATGATATCACATTATTTCGTGCATTTTTCTGCTTAATGTTAGCTATTTAGTATTTGAATATGGAGAAGTTTATAATTGTATCTTTATTTACGTTTTTCATTTATGAATAAAATATATTTATATTTTCGTTGTTTTTTTTTCTCTCTCTCTCTTTTATTTGACAAAATTTTATGAACAAAAAATAAAACATTATTTTCTGTCGTGAAATTTTACATTTCTTTGGAATGAATTATGGAACATTTCTTTACAAATGATTACTTGTAACAATGGCTTTGCGTTACACGATTTTTATAAACAAGAGAAAATAGTTTAAAATGCAGTCGAATGTCGATTTTATGCCTTTCAAGAGACCGTGAAAAAAAGGCGTAAAATCGAGGTCTGTTTACAGGGATTTCCATTTTGAGGAACTGCAGAAGACGGGCGTAAAATCGAGGAAAACGTAAACTCGAGGAGCGTAAAATTGAGGTTTGACTGTAATAACAAAAAAAGAATGAACAATTATCATGTAAGATAAAAATTAGGCGACATTTTTTCTAAAAAAACTGTTTGTTCTTTTTGCAAAACTCTAAAATTTCATATATGTATAGATAAAAAAAACATTTTCATAACTCATTTTATGTTTTTTCTATTTTTGTTATCATTTCTATTGTTTGTCAGCGTTTTATTCCTTGTTTATATATCGTTGATTTCTACAACGATGACTCATTTCGTCTTTACAATTTTTCCTCAGATTTTTCTCGTTTTCTCTTTTTATTCAGCATTTTTTTATTCATAAAAAAGATGCAAATTTTTTCGGGAAAAACAATGAAAAAAATATAGGTAACTTTGCATTTTTAATGTTCGAATTGCAGTTATTATTGTTTAACTTTCCCACTTTTTTGCTCTGTTTATTTATTTTTTGCTGGCTTATTACCTTTTCTCATTGTATTCTGATAAATTCTTAGAACATTATTGTTATTTCTTCATATTTGTTTTTTGTAATTGTAGCTACAATTTTTCTCTCTCTATTTCTTTTCTTTTTATCCTTACAAAATTTATTATTATCTTTGCTTCTTTGAAAAAACAGTGTTGTTTAACCTTTCTTCAAAAATATAAATCGACTGTAAAATTGTTTCAAGTTTTTATTTTGGGTTTTTATATTTTAATTGTTTTTGAATTTAAATTTTTTTGCGCGAGTAACTGTGACCGCTGTCAATTGCTAACATATTAATTTTCATACAGACAGAAGTTTTAATAAAAAATGCCAATATTTCCATATCCCTTTTATCAAAAACTTGATCCTACATATCGTGATAAAATTGAGGAATTGGAAGATAATATTCAAGATTCTTTTAAAAAGCGAAAGTTTTTGGATGAATTTTACAGAAATTATTTAATGCCAAAAGAATTAATAAAACAAATGACAGCGTTTGTTACATAATTGTTTATTCTTTAAAACACTTATATATATACACTTTAGTTCAAATCGTGAATATTGCCGTTTAGCAATAAATCCGTATTCTGCAAAGAGCGAAAATATCAAAAGGATCGAAACTGAAATTATTAATACATTTATTTATCATTATCAATATGATATCTGTTGTTTCGTAACTTCTTTTAACTTTACTTACAATCACTGAGTTGAGCTTTCAAATGGTTTAATTAAAGACTTTGGAAAACAAAAGTAAACAAAATTGCAAAAAAAAGGTTCAAAACTTTTCATATTACCATTCTTGGAAGTCTTTTTTAATATGCTGTAGTCTCTAAATAAACCATTTGGAATCTAACTTTAGTGTGAATTTACATGCAAACATTTTAGCCACATAAAAAATCTCTTGACCAAGATAAATTTTTGATTAAACCAATTTTTGATGAAAAAAATGAATTTAAATTTTTGGAACCCGATGTTGAAAAAGCTGTTCAAGAAATTTTGCAATATCCACATCGGGATTTGAAATTATATTTATGGAAGTATATGGCATTATCTTGTAAGTTGATTCAAAAAATGTGTAATACTCAGTGAATTGACTCCCCCGCCCTTTCCCCGCTCTCCCCTTTAGAGGGGGAAAGGGGAAGATTTTAAAAATGGAGGGGAAAGGGCGGGGGAAAGGGGGAGATTTTGAAACATCAAAGGCGCCGACGTCCCCTTTTGTCCCCCGAGGGTCCCTCTTTCCCTCTCCCCCGAGGTTCGGGGGAGGGGAAGGGGGAAACTTCAGAACATGAGGGGGAAAAGGGAAGGGGGAGGGGATGAAAATGCCGAGTCATTTCACTGGTAATACTCATATCTTTGAACTTTAATTTTATGCCAAAAACGCACGTAACATATTTTCAGCAAATATTGTTCCGGAATCTCTTGTTCGTAAGTGTAATGAGATGGAAATTCTCTATGACGAAATAAAAGCTGTTGAGGAAAGTGATTTGGATCAATGGTTGAATCTTTTGAGTTACGTTGGTGATGGCGATTTTCTGAAGAATACTGTTGAAGATCGAATTGGAATTAATTTAACAAACAAAAGTTTATGGAAATCATATATTAATTATTTGGAAATGGAATATATTCAAAATCTTGATATTTCCTATTTAGAAGAAATGTTACAAATTTATTCAAAATATGTTAGATTCTTTTTAGATGATTGTGTAATGATGGCAGAATATATGCAAAAGGCTGAAATGTATAATATAAAGGTTCCAGTTAGATTCAGTAACAGATTTTGTTTTGAAGTCCCAGAACCAACAAGCTTAGATTCTGGAGAACAAAAAGAAATTTGTGGAGATCTTTCTCGCCTTCATGCTGATCGTTTCTCGGTTGAAATAGTGATTTTTCCAAAAGAAGTTATTTTTAAACCTTCAACACAAAATTTTCCCTTTCAATTGACCTTTATTCAATACATTCTATCAACTGCAAATCCATCGGTTCTACAAAAACTTTATTTTTCATGCAAATGGTTTTTTATTCAACGACAAGAATTATTATGTAATCGATTTATTCTTACTGAAATCACATACGGAAGTAACGATATTTTAAAATTTGTTGGAAATTCTATTCGATGTTCAATAAATCCATTGAGCCAAATGCCATACAAAAAATTTTATATTACAAATTCTCTTTGTATCAAATACGAACTTGATTACATGTTGCAATCAATAATCAATGATGGCAAAATTTTCAAATGTGATGCAAAATTTATCAATATTGAAGGACAAAAATTGGCAGAAAAGGATTTTGATTTCCTTGTTGGAAATGTTTCATATTTAATTTTGAAGAAAACCACAATTATAAAAGAAAGTGGAATTCCATTAATGATTGACGAAATATTGAGAAAAGTGCCAAAATTGGAATTTTTAATGTATGTTTAATTTTTTTTTGTACAGCAAAAAATTGAAATAACACGATTTTTCCCTGAATTTTTTTTCCTTTTTTTTAAACAATATCAAAAATATTTGTTTCACTTTTTAGCTACAATGAAAATTCTTCAAACCATGTTGAGCCACCACGTCAATATAATTTCAGCTTAATTGAAATGCAAAGCAAATTATATTATTTTGAAATTTTTCAATCCTTCGATAACTTTGATTCAAATGAATTTTGTGCTTTTATTGCCGTAATCTAAAATTTCTTTTTAATCGAAATTTGTTAAACTGTTTTTTTTAGAATAATGCAGCTCCATCCGCAACATTTTCTGTAACCGGTGGATTTACTGCTGACAAAAAAACAGAACTTCAACAATGTTTTAATCAATATATGAATGAATGGGAAATGCCCGGTCCGAAACCTGTTTTAAAACTTCAGTAAATTTAAATAAAACCAATAACTGCGAGAATAACTTAATTGTATTTTTTATAATCGTTGTATTTTTCTGCGAAATATTTTTTATAGTTTTGTTGAGTGAATGAAAAAAATATACACAATAAATGGTATTTTTTAGCTTTAAAAAATAAAAGACTAATACAAAAACAGAGAATAAATTTTTCACTTTTTTTATCCAACTGAATTAAACAACAACAAAAATCTTTTTGTTCCTTCTTTTTTCATGTTAGCCTACAAGCATCAAACTACAAAAAAATAGTCGTATTTTTTGCTATCCAAAAACCGATGCTATATTTAAAAACAAATTTCCCTACATTTTCTTTGAATATTTTATTTTTTCAACTGAAAAATGGCAACATACATGATTTGGGGGGTCAGATTTTTTTATCCGAGGTCCGGCCCCCTCGTCATGCTGGGCGAATTTTGCGAGCTCGACTTTGGTATATGTGAAAAATTTTTACATGTTTAGTTATTGACGATGTATTTCCATTAACTGCTATAATAAATCATCAAATTATTTCAATTCGCCACTCTGAATACAATTACATTGAAGTAATGGAAAAAATTTCAAATTCTGTTGAAAAAAAGATGAGAGTTTTCTGAAATTCAATCTTTCTTAAAAAACCTTTTGAAGGTTTATATATGTAATGTTAGAATTCATTTTAATTCCACTTGTACTTTTTAATTAAATTCCAACATAATATTTCGCTTTTATGTTCAATGATTTTAATAAATTATAGTGTTAAAGTGTTTTAAGCATGCATTTAAATATGGAAATTTTAAAATTTTCCTAAATAAATCAAATATTTGTCAAGTTTATTTAAGAATTTTGAATACTTTATGTNNAATCTTCGATCGTCGTTGCTTTTAGTTGTTGTTCAATTTCTCTCCTCTTGCTTGTATATTCCTCTTCCATATTTATTATGCTCCAATAAATATTATTTGTTATAAATTCTCGGTTATAACAAATATTTGTCAAGTTTATTTAAGAATTTTGAATACTTTATGTGCTAAATTTTCATCAATGCCCGTTTTTTTCGGACGGGCTTCGCCGGTCCATCCATGGGGGGGAGGGGGTCAGATTTCTGACCCCCAAATCATCTATGAATGGCAAAATACTGTGTTGACGTTTTTCAAAGTCGTCACATTTTTAGAATAAAAATTAATTAAAAAAATAACACGTATGTTTTTTGATTTATTCTTTTTAATAAAAAAACTTCAATCAACAATGTTACTGAAAACAATTAAAAATTTGTAAATATTTTTCATTTCAATGATTAAACAAGGCTTTGTATTTTTTGAATTGATAGGCCATAATCTTCCAATTTTATTGGCATTGGTGGAACAAAATCATGCCCATAAGTTCTTGGATTTTTAGGGAACAGTTTAACTTTATTTGGATCATGTGTAGTATTTCTTCGAAAAAGAAAAGCACTTTCCCTCTTTTTAGCAATTATAGGATCATTAATTCTTGGTTGCATGCATACAAAAAGTGTACATCTCCAATTTGGTTCAGATCGCCATTTTTGAGGGTTTGTTCCATCATGAATGGTTCGGCTATCCCATAAAATGAGTGAACCTTTTGGGCATTGTACATACACATCTGCATCTGCATCCAATCGATCACGATACCATTGAATTTGTTCATCTGTTAAAGCGGTCCATTCACTTGGAACATTTGTTAAATTAAATGCTTCAGCAAAATCTGCATGTAAAAGATGACTTCCACGAAGAACTCTCAAAGTTGCATCACCTTTTCGAACATCAAAAATTGGTACTTGACCTTGAACACATCGAAATTCAGAACGTGAAAAACTTTGGTCACAGTGAAGTTCACTGACGCCTAAAACTTTTTTTTTGTTTAAACTGTATTTCTCGTTTTTTAAAGAAGGTGGAATTTTTGATCGATTTTTAAAAAAAAGAAGGATTTCGAAATATTTCTTTTTTTTCCAATAGTTCAATATTCGTGATCAGGCAAACTCTTGAAACGAAAATGCAGCTTCCTTTGTTTTCATTTTTTTTAACAAAGGAAATATTTTTTCGTTTCAAGAGTTTGCCTGATCACGAATATCGAAGGGTTGGAAAAAAAAGAAATATTTAGAAATTCTTCTTTTTTTAAAAATAGATCAAAAAGTCCGCCTCCTTTAAAAATAAAAATGTTGAATACTTTTTGTGAAAAAAATTGATGAAATGATTTTTAAGAAATATGCCAATATCCCCTACCTTCGTGCCACCCCATTCTGGTTTGTTCACATGGTGGAATAATCGATACCCCATCAAAACTAGTCACAAGTGCATTTTTATCTGCCAATGAATTTTGTTGAACGTCATAAATTTGTGCAAATTTTTCTTGTACGTTTTTATGACATCGTACATACCATGAAAGCGGATTATGGCCAAAACTAAAATTTTGAAGCAATAGCTTTCGAGTTGGGAAATAATTATATATGGCTTTATAAGTCTTTCGCTGATTTATGTTAAATGGGGTTTTTTGATTTGAACTAATTTCTGCCAAATATCGATAAAGCATTTTTTGCAAATTTTCACATTCATCTGAATTTAAAATATTTTTGTGAATTGCAATGCCATCAGCGGATAAATCCAATTGAGTTTCTGGGAATTCTTTGATAACTCCGCGTTCATTGGCAGTATAAATAGACATTGCAAAAACGTTGTAATAAAGATTTTCTAAAATTTTTATGTTTTAAATAATTCATAAATTTAAAATGCAAATAAACAGGCGCTTTAAAATCACAAATTCTTGGGTAAAAAAGAATCATGTTTATGAAAATATATATACGATTGTTTAAAAATGACCATTAATTTGGCTTAAAACTCAAAGAAAGTTAAAAATATTTTTTAAAAATAATTCAAACAATAACTATTGTGTTTTTTATAAAGGAAAATAGTATGCTTGTTTTTTGGACAAACATTGTGCAATAATACACTTTTATTAGGAAATGTGTTGAAAATAAGATGCTTTAAAAATGGGTGTTTCGAATGACTAATTTTCTTATCAGTTTTTTTTTGATCCTTCGTTGAATAAATGATCTTCAAATATATTTATGATTATGAGAATTTTAATTTATGAAAATAACATTTGAATTTAAAAATTTTTATTTAATCAAGATAAATACAAAATCAAAGTGCCGTTTAAAAAACAAACAAAAAATATTTCTGACTGTTTTGGAATAAAAATAAACAAATATTTGTTTCAAAGTAAACAAAAAATGCTATTCAAAATATGTGATCTTTTTTTCTTTCTGTAAATTTAAGAAAGGAAATTTATTCTATGTTTGAAAAAAAAAACTTTCATGATTATCGACGAAAAATTTATTTTATTTCGCCAACGGCTTTTCTTTTAGCAAAAATAAAATGATCGCTTTTCATTTTCTTTCAAATAAAAATGAAAGCTTTGTTTTGAGCTGTTGAGATCAACATCTACCTTTAAAAATTTCTGCTTTATAAAAACAAATGCTAAAAATTTATGACTTAAAATTAGGCCTCGCAGCTACTGGAAAAATCCTTCCAGTAAGCTGGAATTGAAAAAAAAAATTTTTTTTTGTTAAAAATGATTGTTAG
>CABFKP010004498.1:0-10956 GCA_901779475.1 Panagrolaimus davidi
CGACATAAAAACGGTAAAAATTGATTTTATTAAAACAAAAGTAAATTACAGAAAACAATTACGGGCACATTAAAAATTAAACATTTTCTTTTTTAAGAAAATTTTCAATAACATTAGCGATAACAATATTAGAGATGGTTTCTTGAGAAATTTGAGGACGATCTTTGTTATCAGCACTATTCAAATCAATCTAAAAAAAGAAAAGAGATAAAAAAGCATTGTCAACCATCTTCACCCAAACAATGCTATATTTAAATATTTCCTTAATCAAAAAAGAAGCTGCAATATTTTTTATGAAATATTTAAATTAAAAAAGACATAAACAAAGGTTTTAAGTACAATTTCTATAAGTGTAACCGATTATTCTGGAACAAATATTATACAAAAGCTACCATTATTATTAGCAAAATATTTTTTTGAGGCTTTGATATTTCAGTAAACACAAAAAATCAATTAAATAAGACATTCTTTTATTAAAATGGCAAATATAAAATTTTACAAAATAATAAAAACCAACATAAAAACATTATAAAAACGTTGCACGTTTGGTCCAAAAAAAATATTGCACAAAATATTAAAAGTAACAATAAAAAAACATGATAAAATAATACAAGACATTTTTTTAAAAATCTGCAAGTGAACGTGAAAAATTTCTGACTGGTGAATAACGACTTCGACGATAATTTTCATCCTTCTTTTTTTCATATAATGCTGGTGAACGATGTCGGTTTCTTCCACGATATTTATCAGATGACGGTGAACGACGAAAATCAGGTGATGAAGAATGATGATAATCAGGTGATGGTGAACGATATTGATATTGATGATGATGATGATGATGATGATGATGATGATGACGACTGCGATGACTTCCGTGATGATTTTCATGTTTTTTCGAAGAACGAGAGGATCTAAAAATAAAATTTAATTATTTAAATACGATTTTAAAATATTTTCTTACTTTTTACGATGCTTTTTGCTTGAAGAATGATGACTAGATTTCGAAGGACTTGAATGTGAACATTTTTTCTTCTTATGTGATTTTTTATGAGAACGTTTTGCATTTTTTAAAGGAGAAAATGATTTTGGAGAATTTGCAGGATCAAAAATGCTAAAAAAATTACAAAAGTTAATTACCTATTTTCTTAAAATTGAACTAACCTAAAATCAGCACGAATTAAAAAATTTGAATTAAATGTAAAATCTATAAAAGCATGTTTTTAAAACAAAAAGTTTGTTTAAATGTTTTACCTTTATTTGGAGTATTACGAACATGACCATTTGGTGATGAAGACTTTGTATTAGCTTCTGAAGTTGTTGCAACATTTTCTTGACTTTTTTCACTTGGACATAAATTGCTATTTTCTGATTCATCAACACATTTAAAAGCATTTTTCAAAGCAATCCCTTCATTTCTATGTTCATAAGCAGCCGTTCCATCAGGATTTGTTGAATTGTCTGCAAAAAATGTTTTTTTTTAATAAATTAAATGAAAAAAAAACTTACCATTTTTGAATAAGTAAATATACCTATCATAAATTTTAACTTCAACCATTATTTTACCACATTCATCAGCAAAATGAACCTTTTTTTTTTCATTTTCATTAAGAATTTGAAATGGATCAGTAAAAGGAGGAACGAATTCTGTTAAAGTATATTGTTCATTAGAAATGTTGCTGCTACAAGTTTCACTAAAGATTAATTCTTCACGGACACTTTTACTGGCACAATTCAAAACATTGTCCATAGGAATAGCATCAAGCAAAAAATCAAAATGTGTTGGAATTACAGGAGCAGGCTTTTTTGCAGGTGGAGTGTTTTCTTCATCTTCTTCGAAACCTAAAAAAAGGATGACAATAAATTTTGTAAAAAATATTTAACTCAAGAATTTTCACTTACCTGTTTTGCGGAATCTTGTTTCCTTGACTTTTGCAGTTTTTGGTCGATTCCTTTTCATTGCAATTGAAGAAGAAGGATTTGCAGAAGTTTCAACACTTGAATTTGATGACTGGCTTGGGGATTCAGATGACATTATAGCACAGTGTTGCTTTCATTTAAATAATGACTAAAAAATTTTTTTTAGGTTATTTGCGAGATTATGTAGAAAATAAACAATAAGGTTGTTAACACGACTGTAAAAATATCGAAAGATAGAGGAAGGGCCAATTTAAAAAAATGTACTGGACAAAAAATAAAAAAAGAGGGAAGAAAATAATAAAATGTTTCACGAAATATATATTACACGTTTGTTCACGAAATGGCATTTAATAAAAACGGTAGTCAAATAAATAAAAGCGGAACTCAATACGAAGTAGAGTTCAAGATCTTAAAAAAAAGTTGTGCAGCACCAAGTTTCTTTTAAAATTCAACTTGTTCTTTTTCCAAACCTTGAGTACGAAGACGGTATGAATTATAATCTTCACGAGTTTGTGCAGCATCACGTCGAGCACGATCAGATGTTTCTAAGGAAGTGTATTTTGATACATATCAGCAGTTTCTTTGTGGCTTTTGGCAATTTGTTCATCGAATACTATACATATTGCTTGAAAGTTGTTCTTGAAGTTTAGTTTGATAATTCTTTTCAATTTTACTGCTGAAAGTAACCATTTCACCTTATTGTTTACGACGGAAATCTTCCCTTTGATTATTTTGTGAAGCACTGAGCTGATACAGTAAGTTGAGAATTTTCAAAATCGTTGATTTGATGAGACTTAAGTTCAAATATTTGATCAGTAAGAACACAAGCATATGAACCAATTGTGGGGTCAAATACAGTACGAGTAGTGAAAATATTAACAGCAGAAATCGGAGCTACACCACCACTAAAAGAAGAAACACAATCAAATGGAGGCAAAACACCAGAAAATACAGTTAAATCAGTTGCATCACATCCATATATATTTTGAGAAGTATCATTTAAAGTTTTAATAAATTGAACAGGAAAAGCGAAAACACGTCTTTTAATATTTGAAACATATTTCGGTGAATTAATAAATTGAAGTGAAGATGGTTGACGAATTTTAATTGATGAAAATGTTGTCGCATTTTGACATTCAAGGCAAAGCTTTACATAAACTGATGCATCACCTGGAGAAACCATAACCGCATTACCAGTATTACGATGAATAAAGTTTACAAATTTATCGGATTGTCCAGATGTACCCCATGTTAAGCCGATAAGTTTTGCAGCAGCTTGTCTAACTTTTACAGGTGAAATGAAGCATACAAGATCACCAACATAGAGTTCACGTTCAGGAGTTATAACATCACCAACAGGGAGACGAATGTATGCAGATAATCGAGGATTTACAGTATCCCATATCCGAAAGACGGTTTCACCAGCTTCTTTTAAAACAATATCAAATGTTCTATTATTTTCCAAAGCAACATAGTTTGCAGAATCAAATAATCTGCCACGAGAATCACGAAATTTTACGGGAATCCGAATTTTACATCCTTGAGGAAGCGTTGGAATGGTAGCTGAAGCAAGTGACAAAACAACAGACATTTCCATAGGAAGATGAAGAGATTTAACATGCATAACCTAAAAGTGTAACATTTATAAAAGATAAAAAATAAACGTCAACTCACATCAACATTAACAAATGTAGTTTCATTGAAAGCTGATGTTTGGCGATGAATGCAAAGTGGAACACTGCCTTTACCAGCATCAGAAAGAAGGATATTCTAATTATCACCAATAATAGAAACCAAATTTGTTTGAGGAGTTCTGAATGTAACTTGTTGATTTGGTCGATTTGCAGTCAAATCCAATATTCGTTAAAAATGAAATGTTAAAAAAGCCTTACAGTCAACTGTAAATCAAATGCCAAAACTTCTGTGGCAGAAATTTTCAAAACGACCGTAAAAGGATATTGAGCTCCACCGAAAGAACATGGTGTTTCATCTTGATCCAAACCTACAATATGTGCAGAAATAATATCACCTTCTTCAACAATAGTTGATGATAAAATTAGATGAATTCCAGAAAGAGAAACAACTCCAACAACAGCAGTATCTTGACTTATAATATCATTTGATTTTCCATTTGTAACAACTGCTGTTACAGTAGTTTCACCAAGAGTTTTAGCCGATTTAATCAAATCAATAGAATTGATTTCAACCATCCCATATTTACTCATATTAAAAGTCAATTAAGGTGCATCAAAGTAACAACATCTGGAAGAAGACGAAGTGGTGAAAATACTTGAAGTATATGTGAAGTTGAACAACCGTACCAGTTGAAGATTTAACAGTTGCAATGACATTAGTTGCGCCCATAGAGATACCTCGAGCATGATATGCCAACAGAGATACAGGTGTAAGACGAGCAAAATCACGTTGTGAAACAATATCCAAATCCATCATTTTAACATCATCTTCTGAGAATTTTTGATCATCAATATCATGAACTTTAATTTTCAAGGGCACAATTGCATTCATTTCAACAAGTTCAGAACCAAAAATCTTCACTTTGTTTACATCTGTAGCTTTAATACTGATGTCAAGACGAGCACCTTCAATACAGAGATCATAAACAGAAAGTTTTGTTGAGCCTTGAGAAACAGGAGAAAGTTGAACTTCACTGAAAAAAATAGCAGGACGAAAAGATCCGGTAAACAGGATTTTTTCGTCCCGTTTTCCGTGATCATTTTTCATCGTCCTGTTTTTAGGACTTTTTTTAAAAACGGGACTTTTTAGTCCCGGAAACCGGAACTAAAACGGGTCGTTTTTAGGACGTTTCCGGGATATTAACCGGACGGAAAATTCCTGTTTTACAGCCGATAACGGTTTTTTTCCACGCCTTTTACGGTTGTTATTTGTGATGTTTTTGCGTTCATATTACTACCCCCATTACAATGCCCCCTTTTTCGTTTTTGCAGTTTTTAAATTCTTTGTTTGCCCATTGACTTGCATATCCATTTTTCTAGCTTTCAAATTATTATTCTGACATTACTTTTTTTGCTCAATTTTTTTTAAATAAAAGATTTGTAATTTTTTAAATCAAAATTTTTCAGCTAAACGTTTTGAAATTTTGAATTATTATTCTAACAATAATTCGAAGTTTCATTTCTGACATTACTTTTTTAGTAAAAAAGATTTATAATTTTATAAGTCAAAANTTTATAAGTCAAAATTGTCAGAATTTCAGCTAAACGTTTTTGTCGAATCTTTTTCCAGGAGAGACTGTTTTAAAAAAATTACTGGAAGAAAAAAATATTTTGATTGAAAGCCTTTAATCTGCTATTAAAATTTCAAAAAACGCGGACAACAAAGAGCGGCATCAAATATCAAAGGAATTCATTTGATCTTTAATATTTTATAATTTCTTGGATAGCAATTGGCTAATACTTTCACACATTCGTTTTCGATCTCATATCTTTTTGAAGTCAAAATTTGAAACTCACTTCGAGTACTTCCCTTGTAAAGTATTTCCTTGCGCTCTTGCTTTAAACAATGGAAATCCATGAAATGAAGCCTTTCATTCTTTTTCATTTTTACTACTATCGTGATATTTATTTTCAGTATTTTGTCGAAAATGCCGTCTTTTTCAGCATCATATTTAAATTTGTTTTTTTTTTTCATCGTATTTAATTGCTTCATTTGCATAATCCGTTTCATATCTTTAATTTAAACCTATTTTGAAGTCAAGATTCGAAACTCACTTCGCGCACTTCTCTTGTTAGGTGAAAATAATAAAACTGCAGAAATTAAAAATGACAAAGAAACGTAAGAAAAAGTTGTAAAATAATTTTTGTGCTTATTAAAAATTTTTAATAATGAATACGATTCTGTAAGCGTTGATGACTTTAATAAAACAATTTTTAAAGAAAAAATGAACATTAAATGGACTGAAATGAAACTGAAACCAAAAGATTTGGCGTTATATCGTTTAAATACAAAAAATTAGAATTTATCAAATGAAATTTATTTTAAACGTGTAGTTGTCACAAAACATCAGACAACACAAAAAATTGAAATTAAAGCTGAACCAGAATTCAATTTGACTTTTACACTGTGTCCAAAACAGAATTCTGAGTTAGAAGGAAATTGTTACACATTTGTAACAGAAAAAATGAATTGGTTTGTGGCTGATCAATATTGCTCTAATTTGAATGGTTCAGTTCATAGTATGTTTGAAAATACGTGGTAAGTACGAGCTTCACAAAGGATACTTTATAACAATCTTTGTAGGAGAAGTAAGTTCTTTTTCTAAAGAAAGTTATGATTTTTGGATTGGAGAAAACAATATTATTCTTTTGATTTCACTGATTGGGATAACGGACAACCTCAAAATGCTACCGGCACTGTTTGTGTATCTTTAAAAATAAATGGCGGAAAATGGAGCTCTAATGATTGTTTCACACGAAAACCTTACCAGAAAATTTGCCTATTTGACAACAACTAAACCAGTTCTAACTTTTTTTACACAAAAATGTAATCTAAAAGGTTTGATAACAGTTTGTGGAAAATTTAAAAAAACGTAATGTTTTCCAAATGTAAGAAACTAAAGGTTTTTTATATAAATAAAAAAGTAAACACAGCGAAAAATTGAAAGAAAAACGATAACAGAACCTTGTTCCTTTTCTTATCAAAACAAATAAAAAAATTTTTATAGCTTTAATTTTATTGATTGGTGTCAACGCTTTTTTTTGATTTTTTAAATGGTTATTCATGTTGGAATTGATCCTTATTTAGGCGATGTCCATTCCTACAATACTTTAAGCAAAACTTTTATCCACTTAAAAATTTCTCGGAGTTTGTTTATGCAATTTTAAAAATTTTAATTCCAATATTTTATAGTTAAATATATCGTACCAGAACATGAAAATATCTTTATCAAAATCGATGAAATATTCGATGAAATTAAATTAGTATTAAATGAAGAATTTGGATGTGCATGTGTTATTCTTTCTTCTAAATATATGAATACAGATTTAGTTTGCAAGAAATTTGTTGACAGTGGTTTATTACATGGATTCAAAAATATTCAAATTATTGATCATGAGGCAGGAGTTTATTACTCAATGATTTTGCATTCGAATGTTTTACCAGAAAATGATATTACTACTGTGTTACAAACCTTTGTAAATGCAAAGATAAAAACAATTTTTTTAAATTTAATTTAGTTTATTTGGCGTGACGATAAGATAATGGAATTAAAAATTTTATTTTCCAATAAAGAAAGAAATAATTAAGGAGATATAAATATTTTTTGAGTCATAATAAACTATGTCGCCTTTATTATTTAATTTTAGACATTTGACATTTTTTCACATCCCCTTGAAATCGAAATAGCGGTAAAAGTAAGATTTTTTCAATTTTGGAGTGCCTTTCCCCCTTCATACTAGCCTAATAACAAGAGGCAATTAGGACAAATGATCCCATTTTTTCACCTGAAATTTGGTTAAAATGTTATAAAGTATTTTCACGCCAAGTTATGAATAAATAAAAAAAATTGTTTTTAAAGCGGTGCTAAAAGTTTTTCTATGGAAACATATTTCGGGAACGGTAGTATTTGCTGGCCGTATTCGTTTAGACAAAACATTGCTGAATTCTCTTGTTGCTGAAAAAATCGGCAAAGATTCAAATGTTATTCTTTTTAATCATAATTCTCGTTTAAAACAATTTTTTAAAAAAGCATTTCCAAATTTTAAATATAAGGATTATCAATTTGGTTATTGGTGCCTCGGTGCACTTTACAAAGCTCGTATTATGGGAAATGATCCAGATATTGCTTATTTGGATGTGCAAAGCCGATACGGAACTTCTGTAAATTTATCCATAAATGATATTGAATTAATGAGAGTTGAATATGGTATGACACTACCAGTAATTAAAAGAGTTGAATATAATATGTTAGACACAAATAACTCCTTTTTGGTAAACAATAATCAAAGTAAATAAAAAATTATTAGCCAATGCTTTTTTAGGTAATCAATGCCGGCACGAAGAGATTAGATTGCTTTCTTTCCAAACTTGGGAGAATTTTAATCATACTAGAAATAGATGCTGATAAAACATATTCAGTAAAATATATGCAAATACCAATTAATGATGACTTCAGTATATGGGCAGATATGATTATGGCATATTCGAATGACGGTTATACCGAAACTTCCAATGTTGTCTATTACAAATTTCCAACAAAAATTCAAACGAATGATGATAGCATAAATGCAACTGGAATAGATTTGGGAACTTCCAGATGTTGTTCGGCTGTAAATCGAAGAGAAGGAATTAAAACGGTTGCATTGGATAATAAAGGTGAAAGACAATTACCCTCTTTTGTGGCATTCGATGAAAAAAAAGAAAAATGTGGACGAATTGTTATTCACAGATATATCAATCATGCAAGGTCAAGTGTTTTTGATGCAAAACGAATAATTGGAAAAAGGTTTGATGAAATAGAAAAGGATGAAAATTGGCCTTTTGGTATGGAAACTTTTAAAATTGTTAAACCAAAACGACAGAGACGTTCTCAATGGATTAATGGTGACGATGTTTTATTAAAAATAAATGTACCCAACGGTACAATATTAAAACGTCCAGAAGACATTTCTGCAGCGCTATTAAAACATATAAAATTAAAAGTTGAAGAATTTCAAGGAAAACGACTTTCTGAAGCGGTAATTACTATCCCTGCAGCCTTCAGTGAAACGCAAAAACGAACGACATATAATGCTGCAATTCTTGCCGGTTGGGAAACAATTTATTTATTGCCTGAGCCGGTTGCTGCTGCATTTGCATATTTCATTAATAGGCCAATACCAAAAAAATCAACATTATTATTATTTGATCTTGGCGGTGGTACACTGGATGTTTGCATTTTTAAAATCAAGAATAAAAAACTGCATATTATTAGCAGAAGTGGAGATCCAAATATTGGAGGAAGAGATTTTGATAATTTACTGATTCAACATTTTACGGATATTTTGACTAATTTATACAACTGTACAATAACTGAAAACAAAAAATATAAACTGTTTTTCAAATGTCAAATCATAAAAGAAAGCTTATCAGAAGTTCCAGAGACCTAGTAAGTTTTATAAAGCTAAACTATTTTAATCTTAATTATTGTTTTTAAGCCTCGATGCAGAAGAAATTGATTTTTCAATAGAAGGTGATACTTTTATTACTGTAACACGAGAAGAATTTGAAGAAATGTCTCTTCCTTTGTTACAAAAAATACGTCAAAATATTAACACAGCTTTGGAAAAAATCTGTTTGAATCCAAATAAGATTGATAAAGTTTTACAAGTTGGTGGTGGATGCCGAATGCCAATGATTAAAAAGCTGCTACTTGATATGTTTCCAAACTCTGAGCAATGTTGTGATACAAATCCTGATGAAGTTGTTGCAATTGGTGCTGCATATTGTGCTTACTATATTAATCAAGAAGATAAACGTAATTGTTCTGTAATGTAACAAAGACTTTCACGTTTTCCAAATAAATTCATCAGAAATCAATTATTGATTTTTACTGTGCCTTCATATTTCTCAGAGAATGCGTTTTAAAAGCATTGTTGTACTTTGTAACATTTTATCCGTTTTTTGCTCATAAACAATTTTATGTTCTCATATTGTATTAATATTGACAAACATCCACATTTTCAATTATGTTTTTGAGATAATAAAGGCAGCTTACAAGACGTTTGGTTTCTTTTTCCGAATAATTTCGTATTTTTTTGAATATTTGAAATATGTTTTTTAATAATTAAAATTATTCTTTAAACAATTTTAATTAAAATCAAACTGAAAGGAAATTAACCTTGTGAAAGAAAACAGCTTATTATTTAAGACAAAGCAATGAAAAATAAAACATTTATAATATTAAATATTAATACGAAGAGTGTCGTTTTTAACAAATTAATTTTTGGTAAAAATTAAGGAACCAACAAATTCTATGAAAATAATTTCAACAAAAACGATGTGCAGACGAAATATTTCATTCCCATCACGCTGGAGATGAACAGATTTATTAATTTACAAATGATCCTGCAGCGGTGCCGCAACTTCACAAACATTTCATAGGGTGTAGTCAAATTTTTTTTCCTTGATCTTCTTTTTGCATATTTTTGGTTTTAAATTTTTTTGGTTTTTACCAATCAGAATAAAAGATTTTTTTCAACATTTAACGTGCCCTTTGCGATTTTTCGGGATCTTAAAATTTCTTAGGGGCTGTCCAGATGTTACGTAATAGTTTTAGGGGGAGGGAGGGGGTTCACGAATTATTACGCCGCTTTCATCTTGTCGGCAAAAGGCTTTGATGTTTCATTACCTAGAGGGGGAGGGGGTAAAAAATGTCGATTTTTGTATTACGTAACATCTGGACAGCCCCTTAGGGTGTAATCACATCCTTACACTCCCTCAAGTTGCGGCACTGTTCTTCAGAGAGGTCACTTTGCAATTTTTCCTATTTCAACCGGATGACTATCAATGCAAATAGTCAATAAAATAAGACAATGATGTCCTTTTTCTAAATTCTTCTTAAATTGTGCTGATAAATAAAATGCGATAATATAGTGAAAAACAAAGAAACGAATATGGAAAAATTTTTGAATTTCAAAATCGGTAAAATAGTTTTTTTAAATATAGAATAATGGTGTTGAATGGTTTGGTAGGCTAACTTTTTAATAAGTTAATCTAAATAGTACTGGAACAAATACTCAAAATCATTTATTAAATTTGCTGTTTATAAGAGTTTTTTTTCAGTAAAACAACAAAAGCATAAATAAAATATTTAAAAACATTTTCATTCAATTCATAAAAAAATATTTTCTTTTTTTTGATTCTTTTTTCTTTCAATAATTTTTTGGGAGATGCATCGATCCGAAACTTCGAGAACAATATAAGAAAACGCTATTGTGAAAAGTAAGCTGTTGAAATTTTTTGCTTTCACAGCCGAACTCTTCAGCAGTATTCAAACAGTATTCATACAGTTTAACAGTATTC
>CABFKP010004508.1:0-10954 GCA_901779475.1 Panagrolaimus davidi
TGATCGTAAAAATGAATGGATGAGAGTAAATTTAATTAAATATTGAAAAAACATCGTAAATTGATGCTTTTCTATTATTAAATTGACTTTTTTTGACATTTTTGATAGATTTTTATATAAATTTTAACATTTTAACCCAAAAATAAAATCTTTATTCTTTTGTCATAAAATATTCAAATCAACAGAAGGAAAAATAAATTAGTAAAAACCAAAAAGCAGAGCTGTCAAAAAAATAAAATCGACAGCGTTTTACAAAATTTTTTCCTTCACTTTCTTTGCTGTCTTTTTTAATGTCAAACACACATATGCATTTTTTTTTCGTTTGAAGCGTTTCTAAAAAAAGCGACGAACATTTCTTTATTTCGAAATCTCGCATTTGCTCGGTCAGTACTAACTGCTAGTTTATGCATTTTCCTTTGCTTTGCAAATGCACACCTACTTAAAAAAATCAATTTTTTAAGCATAAAAGACTTTATGACTTTTTTGAATATTATATAATTACAAAGTAATTACATTGAACTTTATTTTAAAAGCCAAATATTAATTAAATCGATCTTTTATGTCTCTTACATTAAAACTTTTTTTATCTACCAATAAATGTAGCTGAAGGATGCATTATTAAAGAAATTTAATTTGAATAGCTCGACAAATTAAATAATTAAACAAATTTTGTCAAGCAAATTTTGACACCAGAGAATTCGTAAACTACTGTTTCTTTAATTTTTTGATTCATAGTTCTGAAAACTAAATGTTTCAAATGAGGGGAGGAAATTTTGTCGGTTGCAAGATTAATTTCTTGGAAAAATTTCAAAGTGTGGGAATAGGTTAATTATTACCAAAACACAGAATAAATTTGGTATCATTTCAAAAACATAATACGTAATATTTTTTGTACAAAACTGCGGAATTAGTTCATAAAAAGATTACTTGGATTGTGATAATTGCAATATTTTGATTATCTAAATTTTTTTGAATTAAAAATCACAAACACAGATTTCAAAATTAACCAAAAATCCAACGTATAAAAAAAATCTTTTTTATGCAAAAAATTGTATTTTTTTTGATTAGAAGTATTTTCAGAATATATTTTACTTTCTAAATTTCTCACAAGCCACAATCTATTTTTGAATTTCCACAAGTAATTAAGTTGGTAAAACTTAAAATAATTTGAAATTTTAAACTAAGAATCAAACAACATAATTTTGAGAAAAAAATATTTTAGTGACAAGTGTAGTGTTTTCTTTCATTAAAAATAATAATTTACATATTCCCACACTTTGAAATTTTTCCAAGAAATTAATAAAATTCTGATGTATCTAAAATACGTATATAAAAAAAAACATTCACAAAAACATAAAATATTCTCATTTCATATTCTGAAAAGGTTGTTAAAATTTACTGTAGCCTCCAAATATGAGTGCCACATCCGTTGATATCCTACAAATCTCTTCAAATGTTCTATCATGCATTTCAAGAGGGCTTGGATTTACAATTATTATTTTTCTAACAACTCAATATTTTAAACCTCAATCACGATATCGATCTGCATATTTTGTGATTCTCAATGTTGGATATGCAATGGATTTTTTGTTGTTTGTTAATTGGATTTTACCAATTCCATTTTTTACTTATACAATTATTTCAATAATTTTGGAATGGTATATTGTATATTTTACAACAATTTGGAATTTTGTTCTTTGTTTGAATCGATGTACGGCTTTGGTGTTATTTTTAAAATATGATAAAGTAAGTTTTACATTTTTATCAGAAATTAACTCTTGGGGAGAGGGGGGGGTATGCACAAGGGGCTTGAACTTGAGATGTTTGTTTAACGTTGAGGACCTAAAAAAATTAAAATCTTTTACCGGGGGGGGGGGGGGGATAGACATTGACTCAAACCGAGGACGTTTGTGCTGTGAAATGAGCGTTCCTCACCATCGACCACACGTGCTTGTTCTTTCTTGAAAGTTCTTTTTTTTTGCAGATTTGGAGACCTTTAACCATGTTCTTCGTCATAATTTTTATGCTTGCTTTTCCTTTTATTGTTGATGGAAGTGCATTAATTTCTTCAAATTGTATCACAGCAAAAATGGCAACATGTTTAAGCTTTCGAACCTTATATTATTTAAAGGGAACAATTGTTAATGCGATCCTCAATGGCATTGGGATTTTGCTAATTGGTATTTCAATGTATAAATCGTTTCGAGATAAATTTCGTGCAAATTCTACTCACGCCAAAACTGAACGAAGGCTTATTTATCAAGCAATTTTTTCATCAATTTTTCAATTCATTTCATTTGCATTAAAATATTTTACTGCAACAATTGCAAATCGAAATCTTTATTTTTCATTCATGTTTTTTTCGGATTGTGTTTATCATTTTCATCATTTGGTTGTTATGGGAACACATTTCATTTTATCACCAACTTTTAAAATTGCATTTTTAGAATTTTATCATCTAAAATGGTTATTTCTAAAAAAGCGTACAGCAATTGTAATTTCACATAAATCAACAAATGTGATTGCTTTAAATCCAATAAATGTTAGTACAATAAATATAACATAAAACTTTTTATATTTGTTTGTTCTTTATAAAATAATTTATATTATTCTTACGTAAAGTCTTTTTGATGAAAGTAGCTATTTGATTCTGTAATTTATATTTGTTTATGTTAGAATCATTCCAATTTTTTTTCGTATTACCCACATTTATTTGTAAAATTTTTTAGTTAAGTCACATATAAATATTATTGTAGTTAGATTACTATGGAAAAATAAAACTTAAAAGTACATATATTTGTATGTAGCTATGGTGGTATTTTTATTTTCTGAGGTCGAAAGAGATTTTTGGCGTTTTTTTTATAAAACGTTTTAATCAATATTATAAATGCAAAAAGTCTATGAGATGGTAAAAAACAATTTAGGTATTTTTGATTGTAATACTTTTTAATTTTACAAAGCTAAAAAATAATTTTTATATTTTATTAAATTTATGAATTTAAAATTTTATGGTGTTTGCTTAAATTTTTTTTTGTAGAAATGAGAAATCTTAAGCCCATTTATAAAAACCATTGCAAAATTCGGGGATGGAGTTTAAATAAATATTGTTGAACAATCACGTTCTTCACGTCTTTTTCAAAAATGATTATAACAACTTTTTTAAATCTTTCAGTAAATGTTTCACATTTTTCATTTAAAATTTTAGTTGAAAAACAAAATATTCAAATGGAAAAAATAAACGAAATGTTGGAAAAGGAAAAATAGGATAGAAAAATTTTTCTTTTGCTTTTTTTTTCTCTTTAAAAACTATGCGAATGGATCAATTTTTCAATGCTTTTTAGCATTTTGACACAAGTGTCCAAAGAATTTATGAAAGATAGGATCCGTCTTTAAAAACATTCAAGATGTGCGATTTTTTTCTTTGCTATTAAAGAAGGGTGTTTTGTTTGCAAGGGTTTTTTTTCATTCGATATTCATTGTGCTGACTTTTTTGTTGCACCGAAAATGTTTTTTTGCAAACGAGATGTCCATCTTTCATCAAACAAAACAAATTCAGTAGACTTTTTTGTTGCGCTTTTTTCCACTGCAATGCCATAAAACAGATATAGAAAACACGAAGACATCTGTTCAACTAATTCCTTTTTTTGCTGACTTTTTTGTTGCGATGTAAATGCAGGAAAAAAAGCACATTTTTTTCACATAAAAAATAAGCATTTGTTTTCCCTATTTTGAAAGAGAATAACTGATGTTTGAATATTTTAATCAATAAATTCCTCAAATACTATTAAAAAAACTTGAACGAACAAATGAAATTTCCATATTTAAGTTAAAAAATTTGTAAGTAAAGAAATAAAGACCTTGTTGAAATGGACATTTCTCCGTTAAAAAAAGAAGGTGTAAATCCCGCATTTTTGATGCTTTCCTTAAATCCTGCTTAAATTGTAAATTTAGCATTTTAATATATATTTTTTACAATTTAAAAGAATAAACGTAAAAATTAAATGTTAAACGAAGCATAAAACGTTTTTTTATCAGTTGCTTTTGTGAGAGGAATTAAAGTAGTACAAAATGAATAACGGATTAATGTAATTAAAATATTGGTGAAAATGTGATAATCAATAATTTAAAAAGAGATACGTTTTTTCGTCTCCGAGTTACAACTTGGAGTCGGCCCCATGACTCCGGAGTCGGAGTCGCAACAACACTGGGTACATTCAACAAAAACCTAATTAAACTTTAAACCTTAAAATCTGGGAAAAAATATGTTTTTCTTGTTTATAATTTATTATAACAATTTTTAATCCTTTTTATCATAATAAAACAAAATTTTACATTGTTACAACTTAATCTTTGTTCTCTTTTAGCATCATTTCTTTCTTTGCTAAAGCACGTTTGTTAGCTTTTGACACACCCATATCAAGAGTGTTGAAATTTTCTACTGTCTTTTCAATATTTTCATATATTTTAATCATTTATCAGTTATTCTGCCTACATTTGTTTTCCAACATCATAATCGACCTTTGAACATAGTCGAATATTCTAGAAAGAAACTAATTATAACAATTAAAATCACATGTATCTTTGCAAAAAAATAAAACATTTATTTCTTATCAGTTTTTTTTCTATTCAATTTAGCTTCCATAAAAGCAATTAAACTTTTAACAGATTTTTACATTTTTTCCAACCATGAATTTTTCGTTTAATTTTATTTCTCTGTGTTTTGGACTTTTNCTGTGTTTTGGACTTTTTTGTATTTTAACATTTGTAAATTTGAATAATGGCTCCACACAAGTTCCAATTTGTACCGGAATAAATTATAATATGAGCGTAATCAGTCAAACTCAAAATACTACTGTACTTATTTATTATGGTGGAATTTCCCTCGCACCTGGGGATAATATTCATACAATTGTAACAATTACAAATCATTCCGTTTGGTCAACGGATAATAGTTTATATTATCAATATGCACCAATTCAATATTGGGATGTCGAACAAGGAATGGTTAAATGTCCATCAATGAATGACAGCTGTCAAATGAATGTTTTTGATGGAAATGGTTGGTATGAAATTCCGCTAATGTTAAATGGACAAGAACTTGATGCTGATTTAACTGTGTTTATGAATTTTGATCAGGGTACTGTATATAATAATGATTTTGGGCTAATGTTTGATCCAAATATTTTTCCTTGTTCATCAATGGAAACATTTGGTAAGGTTTAATAGCTACAGTATAGTTATATATTAATTAATAATTTTTAGTTATTGTTGGTCCGGCATACAATATGATATTTTATTATTGTTGTAACAGTTTTAAATATGTTACAGTACCTGATGAAGATAGTAAGTGACAAAAATGTATTTTATTCAGATAAAAATGGATTTTGGAAAAAAATTAACTACCATATCACAATATCGATGACATAAAGAAATCTTCAGGTCATTAACAATAGCTTCAAAAATCAATACATGTTGCTTGTGTTGATTTTTGTAGCTGTACTGATTAAAGTTGTCAAAACCCAAAATTCAGCGTTTTCCTTCGCCCGCATTTTGCTCCACCCGCGAAATTTTGAGAGTATGAGAGCACGGGCGCGGGGCACCCTCAAAATCTCAAAAAAAAAATAAAAAAAAAGGCAAAAACACAAATGCACAACGCTGCTTTTTAAGCAACAATTGTTTGTACAAAACTTGTAATTGATAAAACCATTTAGAAATTTTTGAGACTTCATTTTTTGTAAACTTATTTATTGTTTAAATCTATAATACATGTAAATTTTTATGTGACGCACAAAATTGCCATCACAATGTTTGGTGGATAAACACTGTACAAATTTAACTGATAACAATCTAATAATTTTTAGTGATGTGTACTGAATTCAAAGGAACTTCCACCTTAAATGATGCCTCAGGAAATGCCTTAAGTTCAATAACAGCAAATTACAGAATTTCACCATTGGGAATTCGAGTTAATGTTACAAATGCCGTTCTATCAACAGATGGAAATTATGATTTAAATCCAAATGATGATACAAATGGTTGTAATGGAAATGCAGCTTCTCCAAATTGCAATCTTTTTTATGGAATCGAAGATCCGAGCTTGGATTATCAAGTTGATATGATATTGTATTTTGGACAAGGCGAAGAAACAACAATTGGAACAACAATTGCTGGAAAAATTACAAAACGAGGTCAAGTAATTTTGCATGATCAAAATCAACCATATACAAAAGCAAATCCATGTTGGAATGGCACATACTTTGCAAGCCAAAGCAAAAATACTGCTGTCAATTCATTGTGTTGTACAAAGTTTGAAAAGCCTCCATCTGGAACCACATGTGCGGAATATCAATCTGTTACACAAGTTTACCAGCAACAAGGAGGGCAACAACAACAAATTGATGATGCCAATGTTGAACCATATCTTCAAGTGAAATATCAATTTAATAATTCGTCGTTTGTTGTTTCCATTTTAAATTTTACAAATGGCGTTAAATCAAATGTTCAATTTGAATCATATTCAAGTGATACATTTTCACAAACATGCAAGTAAGTTTTACATCATTTTTGGCGGAGTATCAGAAAACTATTGAGCTGCGAAAAAAGTTATTAGGACATTTTTGCAGTGATTTTAAAGGCTAGGCTTGTTAAAAGGACATTTCCGGAAAATCGGTGGAAATATTTTTTGAGTTTTGAGGAAAATCAAGCAAAGTTCCTGGGAACAATAAAAAGTCCCAGAAATGTGTTTAACAAAAAATTAGTTTTTTATACCACAAATAAGGTATTTTTTATTAAAGATAATCCATAAATCCAAATATCTTCAAAATAAGAGTAAAAATTATCAAAAAACTTGGGATACTGTAATATATGAAATATTATAAAATCTGCCTTTTTTCGTTAAGATTTCTTAAATAGCGATATTCTATGGCTTTCATTTTAAAATGACAAAATAAAAATACTTCGGGAAAAAATTATTAAAATCACAAAACATCAGCCCGGCTAACTTGCGGAGAAAAATTTTCCGATTTTCCTGTTTTTAAGGAATTTTACAATAAAAAAAAAAGCCAAAGAGGTAGCCTTTTTATGGCATTTTTTTGTTTAATCACTTAAAAGAAAGTGAATGAATGAATAAAAAAGTTAAATAATTAAAATTAGGAACGTGCACCGTTTTTTCAAAGTTGCGCAATAAACATAATTTTGGTACCAAAAAATGCAGAATCTTAATATTAATACGAATTAATAAAAAAAATTATTAGATCAAATGCTGATAAAAAAGTTATTTGATAAATAAATAATGAAAATACCGTAATTTATAAATGCTGATAAAAAAGTTATTTGATAAATAAATAATGAAAATACCGTAATTTTTTTATCCGAATTTTTAGTTCATCAAGGTTCCGCTTAGTTATTATGCCTATCAGATGCAGAATTTTTTTCTGAGTCAGATAAAATAAAAATAAAATGCGCGAAAGTGAGCACTCAATATAAAACTATAGAAAAACAAAATGTTGCGAATTGTCTGTGCACGTTTCTAATTTAATGAATTTTTATAATTTTGTAACACAACTTTTGTGTGTTGATGGATTTTCTAACATTTAAAATGTAACCTTGATATATAAAAATTATTCAAAATGTTTTTAAAAAGTACATATTTATTTTTAGAGCTCGTGAACATATGGATTTAATGAAGCATGAAGTAAAGCAAGCAAAAACAACAGAACAAATTGAAAAGAAGGCAGTTTTCTATGAAGAAGCAGTTGCGGCATTTGATTCTCAAGCAACAAAGGTCATTGAATGCTTATCACAACTTCCAACAATTCAACAATCACATGTCAAAGATATTGTTGAATATTTTGAAACAATTGGGCAATTTCATACTAAAATGGCTGGGGCAATTGCAAAGCGTGATTTTTAAAAGGAGGCGGACGGTTTGATATATTTTTTTAACGTTTTTTTTCGAATCTCATAGCCTTGAACATCTGCTAAAAGAACAACAGAAAAGACCCTGATCGGCATAGGTTTCGAAAAAAAAAGGTAAAAAGATGTTTCAAACCGTTCTCCTTTAAGTGAATTTTACAATGAAGTTTTTTTATTATTTTTATTATTTATGGTGAAACTATATTAAAAGAATTTGGTATTTGATTATTTGAACCTTTAATTTCGTTCTTTGTGATTGTTATTTTTTTCACGTTAGTAAATATTTATTGAAATATTAACAATAAAATAAATATAATAAAATTATAGCTATTGGGGGTTGTAAATTTATGTCTTTATTTAAGGGGCGAATGCACTGCTCCATCAAAAATGAAAACTTAATCTTTTACAGCCGTCACCAAAAATGATCAAAGATGTGCTCTCTTCAAAACAAACATCAGAACGGCACCGGAAAATAAGGACATTCTGCTTTTTTTTCACACATAACCTTTGGCATCTTATTTTGGAAAAAAAATACTTTTTTATAGTGAAACATTTGTTAAAAAATTTTTTCATCGTTTTTATTCCACAACTTTTTTACGTTATTCTAGGGACCGTAATCGAAAAAAGTTTTTTGATTTTATCGTTGATACAATAATATACTTTCGGATATTCTTTATCAAATGGCAGAAGCAGAATTTTTTTTATCCCCTCTTCGAAAAGTTATTGGATACAGAAAGCGAGCGACTACAACAGAAAGTGGCAAGAAAAAAATCCCTAGCAGGCGATGATTTCACGATTTGGTGTGTCTATGGTTAGCACTTCAGCCTTTCATGTATGGTCGCACGCATGGCCAGGATCGAATCCCAGCCGGTACAAAAAAATTACTTCATAAAATAAAAGTGTCTAAAAAAAGTTAGAATTTTTTCAGTTTAAATGTTTATGTTAAAAAAAGAAAAACAGAAAAACTGAAAAAAAAACAATTTTGATATAAATAATCATAAATAAAAATAATTTTTAAAAATTGTACTTTTTTGACCCAAAAATATTTTTCACAAAATAACCACTATTATTAAATTACATTTATTTAACTTTTTAATAAACAAAAAATAGGATGTGTGGAAAAACTGGACTGGACCGATTTTTGGACTGGACTAGGATTTCCTGGACTGGGCTAAGATTTCCTGGACTGGACTCGCAATTTTTTAAAAAAACAAAATCAAGATATATTCTAATAAATCAAGACTTTACGGGACACAATATTTTTCTTTTTTTGAAAAAGTTAGTCTTAAATATGTTTTAAAGAAATTGCGAATCCAGTCCAGGAAATCCTACTCCAGTCCAAAAATCGGTCCAGTCAGTTTTTCCACACACCCCAAAAAATAGTAATTTGTAATATAAAAAGTTTTTTTACACACTTTTTTTTATGAAATAATTTTTTTGCACCGGTTGGGATTCGATCCTCGCCATGCATGCGACCATGCATGAAAGACTGAAGTGCTAACCACAGACACACCAAATTTTGTAATATTCGCCTGCTTGGGTTTTATTGGATTTTTTTCATGCCATTTTTTCTCTCTTTTTTAAGAAAAGAAAGACAGCGACAGTCCCTAAATATGAATAAATATGAACAATAAAATTTCGGAGAAGACACTTTCACACTTTTAAAAGGCATTAAAGAAACAATAAAAATATTCAAGTGTTTTGCTGGTCTGTTTTTTCTCAAAAATTTAAATTATCGGTCTTCTACCAAATTTGCACAGACTCTGCTTTTTTATACAATCTGTACTCATCCTTTATTATTTAAAGTTATCTAAAAAACGTTATTAAAATACAACTTTTTTTTCATAAATTGTAAGAAACGTTAAAATTGACAATATTCTCAGTCATTGGAGAAACAACAATGGTATCTTTTTCAAAACGTCATCATTTTTCCGGTCAATGTTTTCTTCAAAATTGGTCATTATCCTATTTAATTATTGATTATATTACAAAAACTCCATCAAATGCAAAAGCCTGGCAAAAGCTGATTCAATGCTGCAAATATTTTTTTGCTAAAAATCCAATTTTGGTTATTAATGAATTATCTTTATCTTACAATCAAAAATGGAATATTGTTTTAAACAAAATGAAAAACAAAACACCATTTTCATACGAATTTCAAGAACCTGCTGATTTTACAAATGCTTTATGCAAATTTTGGTTGACTGATTTATTTTGGTGTGGAAAACTTTCAATTCCATTTTCGACAATATTTTCTTACCTTCATCAAGTTGATGTTAAAGTAATAGATAATGTAACGCCTATATTTCCATTCAAACGCAGAAGTATAAAAGGAGGGAAGAAAAGAAGAAATAGTCAGTCGATGTGCGAGCCCAAAGCAGGAGGCTGTCGAAAGACGCCTACTTTCATCTCTCTTCTTCTCTCTTCTTTCTATATTCTTCACTTCACTCTTTTATATTTAGTAGTGTACACCTGCTTCTATATTATTATTGTAATACTTTAAATAAAGAGAGATAGCAAAGAACCGATAGTTACAATTGGAGGTTCTACACCCGGCCTTTTTGCCTGGTCCCTTCGGGGGTGCCATAAGCAAAAGGGCCAGGGCCCGATGTTTGTCATATTAATTATTTTATTATTAATTTGTATGGAGAAATATCCCACCCGCTACCACCCAAATTTTATATTAAATGTGAACCTAGTAAATACTATCGTCAACAAACAGTGTTATCTTGTTCTATAGATATCGCCGCTGTACTGCATTAAGTGGATACAAAAGAGGATTTAAAAGACAATGGATGTCTTTTCCAGGTTGTTTACTTTTTTATTGTCTTTCTCTGAACTCACTCGTCTTTATTTAATTTTTCAAAAATGAAAAGTTTTTCAAATTATTGATTCTGATTCAAAAATAATTACGTTTAACTTTTTGGAAATTTTAAATACTTTACTTAGATCCTAATTTCTTCTGGCTTACACGTTTCCGTTTGTTTTCACGAAGGTAAAGCACGTAAAAAGTAAAAATAGGGCATTTAAATGAAAAAAA
>CABFKP010004523.1:0-10950 GCA_901779475.1 Panagrolaimus davidi
ATTCGTGATTTTCAGGCAAACTGAGAGTCTTGAAACGAAAATGCATCTTTATTTGTTAAAAAAATTTAAAAAAGGGTCATTTTCGTTTCAAGACTCTCAGTTTGCCTGAAAATCACGAATATCCAAGATTTCGAAACTGTATCAAAACGTCCGCCTCCTTTGAGCTATCAACAGGACATATTTTAGAATACTCCTCCGATATTCAATATTGGGGCATTCTCCAACCTCCTATATGTTTTATATGGACACAATCTTTCAAAATTGTAAACACTATATTTTTTTACTTATTTGTTCATCTTTTTAGCACACGTTGACAACCACTCATTTCATTTACCAAATTCTGTAAAATATTTTTTACTTGTGTTAATAGTTGCAAGTATTTTTGGTTACTCATATAGGCTTTGTATAATTTATATTTTACATAGTTATGACTTTGCTTTAACTTATACATGGGAAATTTGGATGATTGTTTTTGATGGCACATATTGTATTGTTATAATAACTTATTTTGTTATACAACTTCGATATATTCTTTTTTATTATGAAAAAATTGGATTCTTTGAACATGAACAATCTTGTGCACATAAAATTGTAAAGAATAAGTTTGAAAAAAAAAGAACCCAAGCCCTTTTGGAAGTCGTTTAGTCAACATAAACCCAGAACGGATTTTTTGTTGCTTTTAAGAGAAATTTTTGGAAAAGAAAAACAGAAAATTTTTGATTAAATTCTCTGTGAATCTGTAATGGGCTTGGATTTCTCAATAAAACGTTTTTGACATTTTAGGTAATTGGTATGACAATATTATTAAATATTTGGCAAAAATGGTTGCTTGAAACGCTTGTTCAAAAAGAGGAAAATTGTGAAGAATTTTCAAAAAGTCATAATTCAACATGTTCTACACAACATCATTATCACACAAATATAAGTCATCTATCAGAAGCTGAACAAAAAGCATTTTATCTACATGTAAGTCAAAAGAAAAATACATGGGCAAAAAAATTATGACTTAAAAATTTTAGACAGTTATATCACCTTTGTCGTATAGTGCAACAATGGAAATATTAACTGCATTTTTAGTTATTCTTTGTTATCCTCAAGTTGCACATCGTTTGCCAAGATTCATTGGTCCGTCAAAAAAATTCCCATTCAAGTGTAAATTTCTATTGAAGTTTGTTATTACTATTGTTATGGCGGGTACTGTTGCGTGTTTATTTTTAAAGAGTATTGTATTATTTCATGATGAGCACCATCATAGAACAGAAGAAAAATGGTGGTATCACAATTTAAAATTAGCAAATGGACCTGTTATTTTTGCCTTATTTTGGTGGTTTGCCGTAGTATACGAGAGCGAAAGAGAATTAGATGATCCCATTCCAGACAATAATCAGCTACAAAATGTACAACAAATCGATGAAGGCTTTGCTGCCGGGGTCGAAGAGCCTCTTATTCCAAACCGCACTTTTTATGATCTGCTGAAATCATTTTTTGAAAAAGTCAAAAACATATTCTATATACTTCGTGTAAGTTTCATTTGTTACCAGTTTCAAAACCTAAATTTTATTAAAAAACTCCTTTTTTTTAAAAGATTTTAAAGAACGATGTTTGCTTATTCTGGAAAAAGTATAAACAATTTTTTGTAGCTCTCAACATCAATTCCACCCGTTGATTTTTCTTTTTAAATTAAAATAAAATAATATAGTTTAGCGTTCCCTTGTTGAAATTTGCTCTGGAAAAGAAAGAGAACCAGATATGATAATTTTGCAAATTTGTTATGCAGCAACATGGTCAACAATATTTTTAAATTGGGGATTTCAAATTGTTGCATATTTTGCAGGGCTTGTTGAAAAAGAATTTGAATTTGAATGGAACAAAGTGTTGAAGAAAATATTATTTTCAGTTGGTTTTAATACAATTTCAATGGCGGCGACTGCATTAAACTTTGATCTTCTTCATAAATTTTTAACAGCAGATTCAGAAGCTTTTAAAAGATTATCTGAAGAAGATTTTACAGTTAAATGGATGGTGCCATTTCAAATTATTCGTTCATTTATTCGTGCTATTATTCGCTTTGTTGAAGTTCTTGATCCAGAAGTTTTTTATGTTGATAATGATTTTTTTGATGAATGGTTTGCATTAATTGAATCAACATATCCAATTTCAATTATCATAAATGTCACTTCTGGACTTTGTTGGGCTCATGTTTTAGAAAAAGTTTTTGAAGTAACAAATTCTGATGAAAGCGCTGCAATAGAAAATTGGTGAAAACGATTAAATTTTTTATAATTTTAATAAGGCTTCAATTGAAGTGTTTACACTAATGATATAATGGCTATAAAAACCATTTCAATAATTGTGAAGTGTAATGCATTGTCTTTAATTTTTAAAAAACAATAAAAATAAGTTTTTGGTAGCTTTTTATTTTCGTTAAGTAAAATGATAATTTTGTCAAAGACTTTGTTTTTACAAAAGAAAAGTACTCAACTTTAAAAAAAAACAGGTTATTTTTTGTTGCAATAAACAACAAGTCATCTTTAAAAATATTTAAAAATATAATTATAAGACAAATTTTAAACAAGGAAATGCAAATTGTAATTTTAAGAATAGATTTTCAAAATGAATTAACAATAATAAAAAAACATGAAAACAAAACATTTAAATCGCGTGAATTTAGGTCACTTACTTTTTTTCTGAAATTGATTTAATTCCTGGAATTCAAAATGTTATACAAATTGCAAAAACCGTATTGTAAAAATTATTACATAAATGTTTAAAATGTAATTTAATAATGTACAGAAACTTTTTTTGTATCAAATAAAAACGGATTAACAAAAATCAATAAAAATTGTTATTCTTTTTTTTCAGCTTCAAAGTACAAATTAATACACTTTTATTTCCATCTTTTATCGATAGCTTTAAAGTGTTTCTCTAAAATATTTCAGTTTAATAGTGAAAATATTTTTTTTGTGAATCAATTATTTACCCAAGTTTTAAAAAAATATGACTTAAAGGCATTTTGACACTCAAAAATTATTTTGCAGAGATAAAAATTTTAAAACAAATAAATATAGCTTTA
Organism: Panagrolaimus davidi; assembly: GCA_901779475.1. NCBI lineage: Eukaryota > Metazoa > Nematoda > Chromadorea > Rhabditida > Panagrolaimidae > Panagrolaimus > Panagrolaimus davidi. The sequence continues at coordinate 3,074 of CABFKP010004523.1, forward strand.
AAAAAAATTATTTATTTCAATTTTTGCTTTGCTTCTGTCAACGTTTCAATCATGGATTTATCAGAAAAAGTTACATCACTTCCAATTCAAACTCAATATTTTCCATTTTTTCCAAATTTTATGAAATATATTTTACAAAATTCTTCTCCAAAATTATTATTAAAATTATATCAAAGTTGCAAATATTTTTATTTTAAATTAAGAATTATTATTGCTCAAAATGTTTGGTACAATAATTATCCTGAAAAAAAGGAAATGGAAATGGAAATCATGATAAATGGAGAATATTATCATGATTATCCAAATGTTGAAAAGTTTTGGTTATGTGATAAATTACATATAAAAAACGTATATAAACGTACTATCAAAGGTCCTTCTTTTAATTATGGATTAATTGGAAATGTATTTTTGAATAAAATTTATCGAAATAATTTAAAGGAATTATCCATTTGTTCTGGATTTACTTTACTTAAAGAACTTGAAATTTTATCAAAATCTCCTTTTTTGACAAAAGTTATTTTACAAACATTTGTCAAAAATGAAAATGATGAACCAATTCCAATTGAAGAAATTATTTTTTTATTTCCAAATATAAAAAAATTTGAGTAAGTTTTAACCTTTCATAAATAAAATATTTTACAAAATTTTTTAGAATTGATCCAACTTATTTTACAATGGAATCTTTTGAAAAACTTTTAACATTTAAATTTTTAAATAAGATTTATTCTTTAGAATTTTGGAACGTAGAAACTGAATTTAATACGATTTCAATGTGCAAATTTCTTCAAGTTTGTTATTTTATTTTCAATTTTTTAAAAAAAAATTATAAATTTTAGGGAATTTTTGATGAAAATGCTGATTTCGTTCTTACATTTGATTCCAGCCAAGTTAAAAATCAATTGCTTCCACGCGTTAAAGAAATTATTGATGGATGGAAAACAAATTAACCAAAAAATGTTTATTTTGGTTTTTGACGTTGTGTTTTGTAGATTATTTCTTACTTTGTTATTCTTTTTTTTATGAAAAGATATTAGTTTGTTTCTATTGTATTTTATTCTATGAAAAAAATGTAATAAAAAATTAAAAAAAACCGTGTTTTATTGCAATTTTTTAAGATTAAAAATTTAAAGCTCAATTAGTAGCTTCCAAATCAAAAAATGACCAAAACTTAAAGTGAATTTATACTAATGGGATGATATAGGATTCACAAGTTTGTTGACTGTCAATGTTTTTTTTCTATTCCAAAAATGAAATGTACAAACCATTTTCTTCGAACAACGCTTCCATGAAAAAAACAGGGGCTTTAAATGAAACTTTTTGTCGGCTTTATTGTCGTTTATAACCAAAAAATAATAAATATCTCTACTATGAAGTTTTATACTGTATATTTTTACGAAAAAATCTAGAAATAAATTTCGAAATAACTATGGTAGATTTATGAGTAATAGGATTATTCATCAACACTTGTTTCTTTGCCAGATGTGCCTTTTTTGATATAAAAAAGACCGATGTGTCCTTTCAAAAAAAAAGCCGACACTTTCAAACTTTTTTGAAATACGCACACTTTCTTCGTTGCATCTTTCATACTGTAGACGTAATTTTGCTCAAAAAAGTCATCGAAAAAGAAAAAAATCGAAAAGACTAAAAAATGACTAATAAAATTATTCATCCGTGAATCTTTTGGCTGACAAATCCGTGGGAAAGAAAGAAAAGCAAAAAATAGGCGGTTCACGGAACTTTTTTTGACCAACTCCGCCTTCAAAATTTTCATATAAAAAAAGCCAACCGGGGAGCTTTTTATTCATATTTTGTTTTACGATTTTTTTGCCTATGTTTTTTGAAAAGTGAACTTGTGATTTACGGNAAGTGAACTTGTGATTTACGGTAATTTATAAATCGTGATATATTTTTTGAGTCCTCTATTTTCCTTAAATTCTTTCTTATACGCTTTTAAATATTTTCTTTGAATAATGTTGAGTTTCGTATTTTGTTTTAATCCTATATTCCAATTTTTTTCAAAAATCCTTTTAATTTTTCGGATAAAAAAAATTTTATGTGCTTCGAAATTCACTTATTTTCTTTCTTTTTTGCATCGATCTTACGGTAGACATCTTTTTGCTCAAAAAATGTGATTATTCTTATTTTATAAAGAATGCAAAAAAAGGTGAGTAATAAAATTATTCATTCATCAACAAATTTTTAAGGCAATAAAACGATCCGTGGGAAAGCAAAAAAAAATTAAAAGAGTGACTGCTTAATTCAGTGTTTTCTGTCAACTCCGCCATCAAAAATGTTCCATAAAAAGTAGCCAACTTGCGAGTTTTTTTTCAGATTTTATTATGTATTTTATTAAAATGTACTTCTCATTAATCTAAAGTTCTGAGCTTCGTAATACTTTGTACTGTAAATAATAGTACACTCTATGAGACCTGAATTCTGTATTTTTTTAACGTTGATTTTGTCACCATTTAAAGGTTTTTCTTAAATAACGTTGAATTCTATAATCGTTCCTCTATTATTATAAAATTTTTGTTTCATGCTTTTTTCGTTTTTCGTTTTGTGTTTTTTATAATTTATTTCAATTTTAATACAAACATCTTTTTTTTAGAATGGCAACAAAAGAATTTGATTTATCTCTCGGAGATACCAAACAAAAATCTTTCAATGTCAATTCTGTTTCGAATCAAAATGATCAATACAATAATCTCAATTTGAATGCAAATTTCAAATGTTCAACCGATAATCCAGTTCATCAAAAAAATGAATCATTTCATTCAAAATCAACAAAAAAATATTACGGTAAAATGGGGATGCAGTCTCTNGGGAAAAAATGAAGCAGAATTAATGACAACTTGAGTTTAAGTTCTCATTTAATTTTAAGAGAACACTGTTTTAGCAGTTTTAAATTTTTTGGAGGAAGAAATTAAGATGTATAGAGAAACTAAATGAATTTGACAGCAAGAGAGTTGTGAACTTGAAAAAAAAATTTTTTCCTGGGACTGCAGCCTCCAATAAAACAGATAAAATTATTGATGAAAATGATTCATCAAGAAAAAATAATTCTTGGAGCAAAAATAATAAAAGTTTTTATTCAAATGGTTTGAATGTTTTTGATTCACAAAAAGACGATACTGAAGATCAAAAACGATGGAAGAATGAATCAAAAGATAGCGGAAGTACCCTTTCACTTCATATTAAAGCATATGAAACTTCTGCTGAAGTTGAAGGTGGACAAAATAATTCTGATAAATCTTTTAAGTCGAAATCGGTAATCATAAAAATATTAGAAAAATATGAAAAAAAATCTTCTTTTTAGAATCAATTCAATAAAACTTTGAAAGGTGTTAATGGAATTTTTCGTGCTTTTTCATTAGAAGTAATTTTTAAATAAAATAATTTTTTGCTTTTAACTTTAAAATTTGAAATTTATAGACTCTCTTCGAAATTCCAAGACAACAAGAAGATACAAAAAGTGAACCAGAAGTTATGCAACATCGAGCATCACAAAAGCTTGTCAATCTTAATGATCAAACAGGTTCAGAGTAGGTCTTTAAGCATGTAATCAAAAATTAAAAGTTTACAATTTTTATTTAATCTTCGAAAATGTAAAAAATAAAAATTAATAGAAGCCAAAAAGCGTTATTTTGGATTTATATATACATTTTTTTAAAATTTCGTTTTTGGTAAAAGTTTTACAAATTTACGAACATTGTAATTAGAAAATTAAAACGACAAATATTTACCTTCTTTTTTTAGCGCATCACCAACAATGGGTTCCTTAGTTTCAACTGTTTGTGATATTCGACGTGCTCTTGCTACTGTTGGAATGGAAAATGCAATTAATTTTCCTCAAATTGTTGTTATTGGTACACAAGTAAACTTGAATGACAATTTTTTTCTTCTTCATATATTATTTTTTCAGTCACATGGTAAGAGTTCTGTTATCGAAGGAATTGTTGGAAGGGATTTTTTGCCACGTGGTACTGGGATTTGTACACGCCGACCTCTTTTGATTCAATTAATTTGTACACCGTTGGATCATCCAATGCGTAAAGAAGATAAGAGTAAGTTTTTTATTTGGACTATACACGATGTCTTATCGGGTTTTATCAAATATGAAACACTTTTTATTAGTTTAATCAAAGCTTGTCATCCAAATAATGGTGACTTTCTTATTAGCCCTCACCCAAATTACTTTTACGAAAAAACGTATTTTAATTTACCTTTATCTATCTTTGCTTAGGGGATGAAATGTTGGTAAAAAATGTATACTTGTTTTTAGAAACAAAAAATGTTGATTGGGCAACTTTTGATCATTTAACTAATACAAAATTCTTTGATTTCAAAGATGTTCGTAAAGAAATTGAAAAAGCAACAGATGAATTACCAAATAAAGTGAGTTATTGACATGAAATTTAGGTTTATTTTAATATGTAAATCTAATCTTAGAAAGTTTCTGATGAAGAGATTCATCTCAAAATTTATGCTAAAAATGTCGTTGATTTGACATTGATTGATCTTCCTGGTTTTACAAAAGTTGCTGTTGGTGATCAACCACCTGATATTGAAGTATGTTTAGTTTTATTTAACAGCTTATAATAATGCTACTGTTTAGGATCAAATTCGTCAAATGTCTGAAAAATATATTTCAAATCCAAATTCTATTATTCTTGCTGTTGTTAAAGCTACAGAAGATTTTGCAACATCTGAAGCTTTGAAATTCGCTAAACAGGTTGATTCAAATGGTAATAGAACTTTGGGTGTTTTAACACAACTTGATTTAATGGATAAAGGGACTGATGCAACTAAAACTTTAAAAGGTGAATTGATTCCTGTCAAACTTGGTATTATTGGTGTTGTTGGTCGTTCACAAAAAGATATTAATGATGGAAAAACTGTCAAAGATTGTTTGGATGACGAAGTTAAGTTTTTAAAAAGGGAATATCCTACACTTGCAAGTGAAAATGGTATCCCAATCACGAATAATTTCTGTTACATATTCGTGCATAATGGCAGTTTTGCTAACAAAGTTTTTTGTTTTAGAGTCGGAGGTGCTCTTCTTTTAAAAGTTTACGAAGAAAGTTTTGCTGATGAAATGAAAGCAATTGATGCATTAGAAGGATTGAATGACGAAGCTATTTTAATTGCTAAAAAAAATGTACAAGTATGTTGAAGATGCATTTTTAAATTAACCTTTTTAAAACAATTTTTTTTTCTTTAGGGTTCAACAGCTGAATTTCTTCCAAATGAAAAAGTCTTCAGAGCTCTTGTAAAAAGACAATTTTTATTATTTAATCATCCCAGCCGAAAGTGTGTTGATTCAATCCATACTCAACTCTTAAGTATTGTTGCTGATTGTAAAAGTGAAATGCAAAGAAAGGAACCTCGTTTTCCTGTTCTTCTTGATATAATTGAAGATGAAATTACTGGTTATATTAAAAAGAGAATTAAACCAACAAAGGAAGATATTCAAAGTTTACTTGATGATCATCGGGGTCATATAAATACCAATCATCCTGGTTTTACAGAAGCTACTGCAAAAGCTATTAAAGATCTACAAGACTTCAAAGAAAATAATGCTAAACCTGCAACTCCTGCTGTTGCTTCCACACAACAACAACAACAACCAACCGGTGATCAACAACCAAAAAAAGATCTTACAGAACTAGAAAAGAAATATGCAGAACTTATGAGTAAGTAAAAAATACACTTTTATATGTTTAACTCCTTAGAATCAGCATTGAATTTTAAACATAATATTAAGAGCGCAAAATAGTTTCTACTTTCTTTGCTTTCTTTACTTTCTTTGCTTTTTTTAATTTTATCAAATATTCATGCGAAAATTTTTTTCAGAAGATTTAGTTAGAAATTATTTTAATATTGTTCGCACATCCGTTCAAGATGAAGTACCAAAACGTTGTACAAGAGAACTTGTTGATTATTTGAAGGAACGTATTCTTAAGCATTTTATTGAGACACTTCAAGGAAATCAAAAATATTCAAAAAATATTGATTTATTTAGTGAAAGTGAATCAATGGCTCAAGAACGTAAAGAAACTTCTGCAAAGTTAGCTGCTCTCATCGAAGCCAAAAAAGTTTTAAACGGGATTCCTGAAACTCTTTTGTAAATGAGCATAAATATTTTTTTATCTGTTTTGTGCCATTATGTTATTATTTATTTGTATTAACATGTTAACATGTTGAAAAATAAACCTTTATTAGTTTTAAAAAGATTTTTAAATATACGAGAATTACATTTCCAAAATTAAAAGATGGAAAATTTAAATTATTGATTTTTTATTGCATGGTTTTAAAAACCATAATGCTCTCCTGTGTGAATTTTAAAAACGATATTGAGGATAAACTGGTAAAGAACCATAATTTTTGTTCACACTTTTGTTGTGTTTTTTATACATAGAAGACAAACATTAAAGCTAAAAAACAACATCCATCAAAAAAAGAAATTCCATGATTCATTTTTGATTAAATTATTTTCATCAAAGGAGAAAGTACAAAAGCTTAAAAATCCTAAATTTTTTATATTAAAAGCGCAAGCAAACTTAGAATTGACATCTGTGTGCAAAAAGCGAGTTACTCACTCATTTACACTTTATTCACTCTAAATCAATTAAAATATGTGTATATTTTTGGAACCCATAAAAGTATATGCTGAAAAAGGTTTCCGGTGACAGTTCAAAGAAAAAACTCTCAAAAAGAGAGAGCAAAAAAATAATTTTTTAATGACACACCTGCAATCAAAAAAGGAGAAAATGAGTCATGAATGGCCTCCGTTTCTTTTTTTATTATTTTTTTGCATTCATTATTTTTTTAGAAAAAAACATTGACTCTTAATTAAAAGCAAAAAAATAGAAACAAACAAACAAATTTGAGATTTATTTTTTTCAAATATCAAAATCCTTTTTTTTTGCTTTTTCGTAATTGACCTTTGCTTTTTTTTTCTTCAACAAAAAAAAGATGAATAATTATTTATTTTCAAAGTTTTAAAACAACATTTTTCGTTTTTAGTGCAAATGATTAATTTTTCATACATAGTTTTTTTTTTTGAGTGCATTCATGTGTCTTTTTTTTTCAAAAAATGTGAAACAAAAAAAATAATCAGGTGCAAATTTATCAAAAAAAATTTTAATCTCAAACTAAACTCTTTTTTTTTTTGCAGTCATTTTTTTGACAAATTATCAGCTTTAAATTTGAAAAATGTTTTAACCTTTGTCCTCCTTCTTTTTTTTGATGGAAAAGATAAAAACACAGAATAGAAAAAAACGGACATAAATTATTTTATTTTAAAAAAGGATTAATTTAACTTGCAAAGTTTCAAACAAAAGGATACGTGGAAAAACGAGAGATGAAATTTGTACTGCAAAAAATGAATAATTCTAAAAGCCTAATATGTCAAAACCAGTAAAAAATGAGACATGAAAAATGAAAAAGTTTCATTTTACAGATTATTTTAAAATACTGTTAGCCATTTTAGTAAATTTTTTTGTGGTTGAGGCAATTTTAAACATATTTTGGCAAAGAGTGTTTAAATGACAAAGTTTGATTTTTTTATGTTAAAATAATTTCTTTGATTTTAATTTGTTTATTTTCAAATTTTGTCACTTTTTTGACCATATTTTTTTCCACATTTTTATTTACAGTCCCTTTTTTATCAAATAACTTTGAAAATTTTTTACCTAAAAACCCCATCATCGTCACTAATGGATTCAATTTGTCTTCTTTTTTTCTCCAAACTGTACAACCAAAAAAGAGAGATATACTCTTTGTTTCTTTTTTTTCTGTTTTTTCCCATGCTCCTATTTGTTTTTTTCAGGGTTAAAGATTAACAGGACAAGAAGAAAAAATATAATTGCATTCAA
>CABFKP010004533.1:0-10946 GCA_901779475.1 Panagrolaimus davidi
TACCGATTAAATGAATAAAGAACGTGATTTAACCAGTAAAAAGTGCTTGAATGTTTTGTTTTGACACAGCACCGAAAAATTGATTGCCCAAAAATAAAAAAGTTTAATATATTTAAAGCATTAATTGAATTTTTAGTTTGTGACTAATGCTTTATAAATAATGTCAGATTGGTATTTATTTAACCAAATTTATTAGGGACAAAAATAGAACACTACAAAAACAGTAATTAAATAATAATAAAAAATGATATCAGTTTTGGCAATAAATTAACAAAAATAAAATTTAATTGAATTTTGTTGCATATCGTATCTACAGAATTCAACAAATAATTAATAAACAACGCTGACCATTAAAAACTTAAAACGGCGAAAAACCCTTTCCTTAAAGTGATCAAAGTTGTTAAATTAATTAAGCAGAAAACATTCAAATGATACATAAATTGATACCTATAATTTTTTTTGATGATTTCTTTTCACAAATTTACTGTAATTTTGTCTTTTCGTATTTGTAATAAGCAAAATAATTAATTTCAATGAACTTTGTTATTTATATTTTTTGAGCTATCTTTCTTTATTTTCCTTATTGAATCCGTAATAAAAAATACATATTTTTTCTTTACTTTTTTATACAATTTTAAATGTCAAAAAAATATATATTGAAAAAAGTTGTTTACAATTCTTTTTTTGGGTCCATTTTCGGAATAAGAACTAATATTGCGTAAAAACATTTTTTAACGGAACATAAAAGCTTTTGAGAAAAGCAAAAAACGGTCAAAAGTTTCGGACCGGACCGGACCGGACCGAAGATTTCCGGTCCAGTCCGAAATTTTTTCATCTTTTTTCCATGTTTTTACGTAAAAACATGGAAAAAATTTTAATCCAATGAAGAAATTATGATAATAAACCCAGATATTTTTAACAAAAAAGGTCTAAAAAATCNATTATGATAATAAACCCAGATATTTTTAACAAAAAAGGTCTAAAAAATCAAAATCAAGGAAAAAATATCGGACCGGAGGACCGTGGACCGGAAAAATTTGGGTCCGGTCCGGTCGACCGGGACCGTGGACCGGAGGAGTTTCGGTCCGGTCCGGACCGGACCGAAGACCGAGAAATTTCGGGCGACCGCCAACACTGATTTTGTGGAACAAATTCTTTGTTGCAGTTTTTTGCTGCTCCTATTTTTGTTTCCGAACTTTTTTAAAAAAATCCTCGACTTTCTGTTTTAGACTTTTCTGACGGATTTTGGAAAATAGCTATAGAAGCGTTTTCAAAGCTTATGTTTGCTTTCCAAAAAACTTGAGCTTTTTTTATAAACTTTAAAAAGTTATTACTCGTGCATTTTTTTCAAAAAAAAAGAAGCCATTATCTTTTTTTAGTAAACATTTGTTTTCTGCAAAAAATCTTCTAATAAAAAGCAATAGTTAATTTATTTCTACATTTAAAAAATAGTCAAATCGTGCTCAGCTTTAAAAACCTTTATTTTTCAAAAAAATATCAAATTTTATTGTTTTTTACATAAAAACACAATTCACAAAAAACAGTCAAAAAAGGTGATTTCATTCACTTTCAATTTTGCATTTTCGAGTAACTTCAAAATCAGATTCAGCAAACATTTCTGCAATCAAAGAATCATCATCATCAAAATGGCAACGATAATCCCGTGCACTAACAACTCCATTAACAACATCTTGTACTAAATACCATTGAACACCATCTCTTTTCTTTAGTGGATTTGGAGTAGAAGGTATTTCACCATTTGTAGACCAAAAAATGAAAAAAGGATCATTAACAGATTCTCGACCATTTAATGTTTTCATTAACTCAATTTCATAATTTTGTTCACCAGAAATATCACCAAAAATTGTTTGTCCATTTGAATTTGTAATTTTAACTAAAAATTTTATTTAAAAAAAAGTGCAGTAGACAATTTACCTCTGGCATCAAGATTTGAATTTTTCAAAATATTAGCCAATTCATCAGCAGTAAAAAGAAATTCTCTTTTAGCTAAATATAAATTTAAAATTGTAAAAACTGTAATAAAAACAAACCAACGTAATCTTTCAAAAAAGTTAATTTCATCTTTTTAAATTGAATATTTGGTAAAAATTCATGCATTTCAACTTTTATTGCATCATTCATGTTAAAACTTTCATCATTTGATAATTTCTGCTTTTTAATAGCTTGATTTTCTGACCATTCATATATCTAAAAGAATTTTAAAAAATCATTTAAAATATACAAAGATACAAAATATAAACTTACAGATTGAAACATCTTTTCATGATATTTGCTAAAATTTGATTCCATTGCAACCATTTCTTTGATTATTGATTTATCAGCATTTAAAAAGCCATCAAATTTAGCCAAATTTGCAAAATTTTGAAAAATAAAAGTTTCAATTTCTCCTTTCATTTGAATTAAGGAATATTTGTTTGAAGTTTCAATAAGTTGTAAAACATTGCTTAAATTCAATTCCATTTTTGACAAATATTCATCGCAAAGTTTTTTGAGATGTTCAATTTGATAAAATTCAGCCATATCAAGAATTGCAAAAATATTTTCATTTGTAATATTGCATTCACCAGAATAAATAAATGTAAGTAATTCTTTGAAATCTTCATATTTATAGGTTTCAACTTTGATTGAATCATTCTTAGAAATCCATCGATCCGAAAGCATTGATTTAAAAGTTGAAGATTTTATTGATAAAATTAATTTATCAGCATAAATTTTCTATAAATAAGTATAAATATTATACGAAACAATGTAAAAAGTTTACTTACTTTTCCTTCAATATCAAAAACAACATTTAATAATTCAGCATCTTGAGATTTGAATGCAGCTTCAAGTTGAGGTTGAAGTTCATTGATATAATCATGGGATTTCATTTCTTACAAAATCTTTGAAGAGCGCAGTATCCGACCGTTCAACAGAACTTTGATGAATGAAAAAAAGCCTAATTTTTATTCTTTCAATGTATTTTATACTTTTTCAGAGGATTTCACTCAATCGCATGCAAATTCCACATTTGTGAATGACAAATTTATGCAAAAATCGGCCTAAAAAGGGGAGAATTCGGAAACAGTGCGCCCCATAAAAAAGTTGTTTACAATTCTTTTTTTGGGTCCATTTTCGGAACAAAAACTAATGTTACGTAAAAAACATTTTTTAACGGAACATAAAAGCTTTTGAGAAAAGCAAAAACAGGTCAAAAGTTATTTTGTCTGTTTCCAAAAAAGAAACTTTTTTTTTGACTTTTTTATGATCTTTGAGAACTTCGATGGCATTTTTTTGAAAGTCAAAGAATCCTTTTTTTCCTAAAGTTGGAAGCACGTGCCTTTCTTTTTTGGTTAAAAATGTTTTTTTTGGATTACTTTTTGTGTTTTTTTTCTGGAACCATAAATTTTTTCTTTCTTTAAAATTTCTTTTGATCGCTTGAATAAATTTTGTTTGAGAAAAAATTATGGAAAAATGCCAAAAATTTTAAAATTGCCTAAAATAATTTTATGTTTTTTGATTTTCAAAAATGCACTTGATCAAAGAAAAAAAAAGTTGATGTTTCTATTTTCGGTGCAAAGATTTTATTTTGTTTTTGTTTTGACCTTTAATTTTTTGGAACAAATCTTTGTTGCAGTTTTTAGTTGCTGCTATTTATGTTTCCGGACTTTTTTAAAAAAAATCTTTGACTTTCTGTTTTGGACTTCGCTGACGGATATTTGAAAATAGAAGTTTTTTCAAAGATTGAATTTCCTTTCCAAAAAATTTTGAGCTTTTTTTAAACTTTAAAAAGGTATTTCTCGTGAATTTTTTGCAAAAAAAAGAAGCCATTATTTTTGCTTCAATAAATTTTTTCAAAAAAATCTGCTAATAAAAAGCAATAATAATTAAAAAAAACGTTAAAGATCAGATTAATCTCAATTAAACGGATTTAAAATAAATATTAATTATTATTTTTAAATAATTAAAATAATAATTAAAATATTAAAAAACTATATTATATGTTTCCATTTTTAGATATCTCTTTTGAAAATCCTTAACATTTTTTTATCCGTTTTTGCAAATCCCTATTTTTTCAAGGACGAATTTAGCTTTTCGCCTTCGCTTTCTTTAAATATTTTTTAAGGATTATAGTCATTTAAAAAAAGCATATGATTATTATTTTAAATGTTTTATCTCTTTTTTTATTATTTTTTTTGCAAAAATAGGATTTACAAAAAATTGAATCCTTTTTTTGGCAAATTTAAAAAAGTCGTTAAAGAATTATAGTCTGTGGGAGAAAAAAAATGTTTATCCAAAAAAAGAAAAAAGATAAACTTTAACAAAAGCGTGCAAAAAGTTTGATTATTGCAAAGTTCATAAAGGATTTCCGTTTAGATTCCCATTCTCATAGGCATAACAGATACAAACAAGCATAAAAACGATTGTTGTACCTTTTTATAAGTACTTTTAAAAGAAAAAATTACCATACCTCTACAGTTTTAAACAATAGGAAACAATAATTTTGAAACAACAAAAACATTTGTTGTAAAACACTTTTTAAAAGAATACAATGTACTATTAACACACCTCTACAATTTTAAAACAATAGAGAACAGTAATTTACTTTATTAATATGTTTTTACTAAACACAAACATCAAAAGAATTATATTTACAAAGTTAAAAAACACATAAAAATCAGAACCGAAGTTCTAATTTCTACGAACTACAACTCTTTTAATGCTTGTTACAGCAATAAAATTAGATAAATTAAGAAAATCACATTTAAAATTGATTTGGAGAGTTTTTCTCTTTGAAACAATAGGTTCAGCCATTCGGACAATTCGATGTCCTGTAGAAATGAGAACTTTCTTTCTTTTTTCCTTCTTTTGAACCATTTGAAGAACACCACGAGTTGATTTAGCAAAAATCATTGCCTAAAAATATAAAACAAATTAAACAAGGAATATAAAAATATAAACAAAAACTTACATCACGATAAACGGTAAAATTTTCACCAAGTTCCCAACAGGCATATCTTTGTTGAGCATAACCAATGAGAGAATATGTAATTTCGCCAATGATGAAAAGACTTAGATGTTCTGAAAAATTAATTTTTAGAAACAGATCTAACAAAACAATGTACAAAAAACACATACCTTTTGCAACCAAATATTTTTGCAAACTTTTGTAGATTTTCGGTGGAATAACAATAGCACCAAAATCAGCAAAAAGAACATGATGTTTATTTATTTGTTGAATATTTGAAGCTTCTACTGTGAAATTGATAATCTGGAATAAATTGTTTTTTATTGTTTGATAAAAAAACGATTACTGTAACAATGATGTTTAAAGAATATAGCTATAAAAAGTTATGGCAGCAGCTTATACATAATATTGCAAATGATAAGTTACACTGATAGTTCACATAACAATTTAAACTCAAAAAACAAACTATGTTACAGTAATCCAACATATAAAACAATCCCTCAAAACAAAAAAACCAACCTTTAAAAGACCACGACTGATACGAGTTTCATATTGATGCAGTTCTCGAACTTCGCGTTGCTTTCGAATAAATGCGTAGAGATCAGTAAAGATAAGAGTTGGTTCTTCAACATGGACATACATCTTTCCCAATTCAACCAAAAGGATATCACCAAGTTTGACACTTTTAAAGTACCTAAAAATGTTGTAAAATGTTATTATAAAGCCTTAACAAAGATATATAACCTACTCCCAAGATTCACGAAAGAGAATAACAGGACGTTTTGCAGTGAAATAACTATAACCAATTGCAAGATTCTTATATTTTTCAACGATGATAATTTCAGTTCTTCCATGAGAGCGAAATGGAAATTTATTGATCAACAGGGTATTCTTGAGATATATTAAATGAGCAGGTAAATCATCAAAGTTATGTTTTGAAGCACCTTCGCAGAGTTTGATTTGAGAAGGTTCAAACGTTACAAGTAGTACATCTTCCTAAAAGTTTAAGTATTATATATTCTTGGACAACAAAGACTAGTGCTATGACTCCCCCGCCCCGGAGGTCCCTTTTTTCCCCTTCCCTCGGGGTTTGGGGGAGGGGAATGGGTAAATTTCAAAACCTCCGGGGGAAAGGGAGGGGGATAAAAATGGCTAAGTCGAAGCACTGACAAAGACACAATAAACAATGGATAAAACAAAACTTACAGCATATCTTTGTTCATCTTCAGAAATGTATAAGATTTCCATCCTAAAAAGTATAATATTATAGTTAGAAATAGAGAGATATATAAAAAAATACCGCCAACGACGCAAAGTTTCTTCACGCTTGGCGCCCTTTAGTTCACCAAGTTTAGCAAGAGCAGTAGTACCATTTTCTGTAGGCTTTTCATCTTTGATAGAAGATTCATCGTTGATAGAAGATTCATCGTTGATAGAAGATTCAGCTTTGATAGAAGATTCATCTTTGATAGAAGATTCATCTTTGATAGAAGATTCATCTTTGATAGAAGATTCAGCTTTGATAGAAGATTCAGCTTTGATCATGTTTGTTGTTTGCAGAAAAAAAAACGTCGAAAAAGTTATGTAACTTTTTCAACGTTCTAAAAAAATAAAATTGATAAAAATTTTTGCAAAAACTAAAAAATTTAAATGCGTAAAAAAAAGTAAAAGAGAAAAACGAATGGGAAAAAGCAAAGAAAGAAGCGCGCAAAAAAAGTGAAAAATCGATGGGGAAAAAAACAAACAAAGTTTTTCGTACTTTGTAGCCTACAAATTGTAGGATTTCGAAATCATAAAAAAAACCTGTAAAAATAAAGTAGAGATTTTTTGTAGCTACGTGCACCGTTTTTTCAAAGTTGCGCAATAAATATAATTTTGGTACCAAAAAATGCAGAAAATTTTTATTAATAATAATTGATAAGAAAAAATATTAGTTTTTGTGTTGATAAAAAAGATAATCTACAAAGAAAAAATGAAAATACCGTAATTTTTCAGTCGAATTTTTTGTTCCTCAATATTCCGCTTAGTTATCATGCCTATCAGATGCAGAATTTTTTTCTGAGTCAGATAAAATAAGTAATAAATGCGCGAAAGTGAGCGGTCAATATAATATTATAGAAACACGTAAAAGCGCAAATTGCCTCTGCACGTAGCTAATTTTTTGTGTTTAGATTTTTTTAACGTTGATATAAAATATATTTTTACAAAAACTGTTAATAATTTTTTATTCAGGGGTCATTTTTCAAGTGTTTTTAGCGATAAAAAATGTTGGAAAAAAAAGACAGTGTAAAGTTTTCGATATAAAATCCGCAAAAAAGGATATCAATGTGCAAATTTACGGTGAATTTACTAAAGACAAAAGACTGAATTATTGCAGACTTAAATTTTGGTAAAGAAGATAACTTATAAATGATCTAATTAATTAACAAATTGGCGATAAAAACCAATAAATTCATTTCTTCGAATATTTCCGCGTCGCATATATATGTTTATTTTTATATTTTAGGCTTTTGCTCTCTTTCACTCATCATCTTTTACTATGACTTTTTTAATAATGTCTTAAAGTTTTAATTCCGTCATAAAAACTTTAAAACAATGAATCAACAGCAACAATTAATTAATTAAACCTTTTTAAACATAAATTTTCTGCTATTTCCTTATTACTTTCATTACCTTTTTTAACAATGACGTTAAAACAATGGAATTAATAATTCTATTAAACTCTAAGGTCACTTTTTTAAGTATCTGTTTTAATCATGTCCTTGTATGACTGGATTTGTATTTGTAACCCTTTTTTTACTGGTTTTTCTTGAAACTGTTAAAAATGTCTAATTATTTTTTTTGAACTAGAGCTAAGATTATCCCTTTTGTAAAATCAGCTGTACTTTTCTTTCTTCTTTGGGTGAGCCATTTTTCATTATTTCATTTCCTTTGTATTTTGTATTTGAAATTTGTTAAATTAAAAAACATGAGTTATATTTCCTTTTTTCAAATATAATACAATAATTTCAATACATGGGGCAAAAAATATTTTACTCTTCCTTGTTTAAAATTACTCTTTCTTTTTTATAAATGACTAAAACATATGTAGTATGACTATTTAATCAATTTGCATAAAAGTTTGATTAAATTATAAAAAATGTTTTTTACATTTAATTCAGTATTGCTGTACCAGAGGAGGCCATTAAAGAGAGATAAATAATCACACATTAAATTTATAATATACACAATTTACACTTTTTTCAATTTAACAAAAATTCAAAAATTGCTCATAAATTACAAATATGACACATCTAAATTTAGCGATTGTTTGAACTTTTTGAAAAACTTTTGCTGATTTAAATGTCATGAGAAAAAATGAATGGAAATAAGTTTTTTTATATCACATGTTTGAAATCACATAATATCCCATTTCATTTATTCAGTTAATAATTTCTTTACAAATTTTTTGTGGTGGTTTTTTTTATTCCGGCGGAAATGCAATTTACAAACCCTTTTTTTAAATTTAACATTTAACAAACATGCTAAAAAAAAATGAAAAATAGAAATGCACCGTTAAAAACTTTTTTAAAACTTAGAGTACATTTTCATGGAAGTTTTGACGTAAAAAACGTAAAAACTTTTTTTGGGAACCTTTTTTTATAGTCTCTTTGATACAATTTTTTGCTGCTCAAAAAGTGCCCCCGGAAAGTTTTTTTGAATATTAATTTTCAACTAAAAACAATTAATTTTTTAAAGTCTTCTCTGAATTTGGAATTCCATTTAATGCAAAAAAAATACGTAAATTAATTAATTAAGAAAATGATTTTTGGTGTTTTTGGTTGAGTACTGTATACTGATAAAAACAATAAATTTTCTATGTTAAACTTTAGTTTTAGTTTTTAAAATATCATTTTTAAACAAAAACAAAATGTTGTTTTAATCCTGCAACATTTTTGTCTTTAAATGGCATTAGTCTAACGACTATATATTCCCAGGATGTATGTATGTGTTTTAAAACACAAAGTTTGTTTTTTGGGTTTTCGAAATAGAACGTAGAAATTTTGTGTTTTTTGCATAGTTTTCACAGGAAATTTGTAATGTTAAGACATATGAAAAAAAAGTGAACTTTTAGTAACCTTTGCAATTCTAAAAATTATCAAAAAGAAATAACAGAAATTTGAGAAAGCTGTTTTTTAGTCTCTTCTAATAAAATTTTTATATTGAATTTTGTTTCCATAAAATTTTTAGCAGCTAAAATATGTAATTGCAAATCACTTTTTATGCAAATTTTCTTCCTTAAAATACTGATATAAAAGTGTTTGATTCATAAAAGTTTTATTGCAATTTAAAATTTTTTGATTTTTAACCCTAAAAAAGTTATGTGATTATTCCCAATAAATTTTCAGTTCAAAAATATGTTTTTTTTGTTTACAAACTTTCTCTCCCCCCACAATTCCATTCCACCGCCAACAACCGGAAACTAGATTTTTTAAATCAAATTTTTCTGTTTTTATTTTTAGAAACTTTTAACCCTAAAATAAGCTTTTCCCTTTTCTTCCGGTGGTCTTTTTACAGCTCATTGAATTCTTTTTTTACACAAATCAAATTTTATTTTACAAACTTTTTTTTTGTTTTCTCCTTTTTCTTTTGAATGAACGGCGTCCAAAATGCGTGGCAAAAATATTTGCCTCCGCAAAAAATAATAGACAAAAGTTTATTTTTAACAAAAAAATATTTGAAAGTTCAAACTTTTTTTGAAACAAAAAATGCATAAAATTTGTAGTGCGACGTAGGAAGGTTTTTTATATTTATTGTATAGATTTTAGATGTAAATATTTTTGAGAAAAAAAGGGCTTTCATTGTTTCGGGAAACTTTTGCCATATTTTTTTAAAGTCGAAAAATAAATTTTTCAAAAGTCAACGATTAATTTTTTTATTAACATTTGAAAAATTTATTATTAAAGTTTGTTCAATGAAAATAAAAAATTAGCAAAAATTTTTTTCAAAGGGGAAAAATAGTAATCACAAACATAAATTAAACATTTTTTAAAGTGCAAATTTCCTTGTTCAAAAACTTTTAGTCAAAAAAATTACAATAACTAAATGCTTTTTTACTTTATTGTAGACACCATTTTTTTCGTCGTAAAATTACTCATTCAAACTTTTTGGTTAAAATTGAATTAAAGTTTTATTCAAGTTTCTGCTTTATAGTGCAATAAAATTATCGTAAATTTGGTCTTCTATTTTGACGTACATTCATTTAAAATTTTTAAGTTTATTTATTTTTGAATAAACGTTCTTCTGATATTTTTTGAGCAAAAAATAAACTCTTAAAGTACTTTGTAAATTATTTTTTCGAAATATTTGCTGTTTTTATTTCTTTCTGTTTTGAAACCGTATACTGTAGGTTTCAATGACAAAATTCATAGTTTAAAGTTTTTTAGTATTCTTTTCTTATTTTTTCTATAAAATACAAACATCTGAGGTGAGTAACCCAAATATACAAAAAAAAGTCTAAAGTCCATGTAAGATGATTAATCATTGATCAAAATATTGTATATAAAACTTTTGATGGATTTCAGAAAAAAACCGTTTTTAAGTAAGTCGGTAATGTTTTTTAAAAGATATAAATTTTAAGGCTAACAATGACAAATTAAATTGGATCAAGATTTTAATAGGCTTTCGGGGAATACAAATTTGATACGAATGAACAAAAATCGAAAACAATACAAAAAAAAACCTATTTCTAAATATTAAAATTTTATAACAAGCTTAAAAATGAGAAAATAAAAAAAGCTGTTGCTGCAATTTGCAAAGGAAGTGAATTTTTTGTCTCTGAAAAAATCAACATACAAACAAAAGTTCAAAGGCTGATTTTTATACTTTAAACAAAAATTATCACACTGAAAAAAAAAACTGACCAAATATGGCCAGTTTTTGAACCAATAACGTCGTTTTTCTGTCTCTTCCGAGGACTTATTTTTTCACGAAATGG
>CABFKP010004551.1:0-10938 GCA_901779475.1 Panagrolaimus davidi
AAAAAAAGAAATCATAAACCG
Organism: Panagrolaimus davidi; assembly: GCA_901779475.1. Taxonomy (NCBI): domain Eukaryota; kingdom Metazoa; phylum Nematoda; class Chromadorea; order Rhabditida; family Panagrolaimidae; genus Panagrolaimus; species Panagrolaimus davidi. Next base: position 22 of record CABFKP010004551.1, read on the forward strand.
ATTTCGTAATCCTTTTTATAGGACAGACTCAGTATTATTGATTTTACTACTTTCATTGACTTTAACCCAAAATTAATCTGTTTTGTATCTTTCCATGTTTTTTATAGCGATTTCTCTACTTTTAATGATGTCTTTGATATGTTATATCAAAAATATCAATAAAAGTTTTGTTTATCCCTTAAAAATTAAACAACAACAAATAATTTTCCCCGTTTACCACAACTATTTATTACTGTGTTAAAAAATAATCAAATTCGGATTCCCAAAATGGATAAACGGAAGGAAGGACGTGACATCAGCAAAAATTTGGTGACATTAATTGCTTTTTTTTAAATTTATTTTTTTTCTCTTATTTTTTTACTAAATGCGTAACCAGGTGTGCCAGATTGTATACCCAAATTTTCAGGACCATATCTTTTCTTTAAAACCGAAAAAGCTTTGATTTAAATTTTGGGTAAAAAATATTCTGAGTCCGAGAAAGTGTCGTTTGCCGGCCAATAATAAGAAACCTGGTTAAGTGATTGTGGATTTGGAATTAAGTATATTAATGCACTGTATAAGTATTGGGATGATTTTTGGGAAAAATAAATTTTTAATTATTTTTATGAAATACTCAAAGAGGGGACCATGTGTGGCATCTTCGAAATTTTTCCGAAAAATCAATGTATCACTACCTGTGCTCAAAAATTTCGACCGACCGTTCCACGGTCGGTCTGTGGGGGGGGGTGGATATATCCACCCCCTATCCATGTATGCCCCCCCCACGACTGAGATATTTTTGGTTAAAAATTATGTTGGGAGAAAACAAAAATATTGCTTACATACTTTTGACATAATAACATCCATTATTTGAAAATATTTGCAAAAGATATGGATAATCTTCTGCAACAGTTTTCATACTAAAATCATTACTGGCATGTGCAAAACCTATATATAATGAAGGTGTTGGATATAAAATCATTATTATAAGCATAATTATACGATTACGAAGTGAAGAAAAAAAGTCTGAATTTCCTGAGACAGAAAAATATTGGTACAAAAAACCCAAGACAATAGAAAATCCTACAAAACTGATGCAAATATGTAAAAGTGCCTAAAAATATGTTTCTCATTATATCTTTCTATTTTTGGGTTACTCACATATGGAATAAGTTGTCCCCAAAGATATCCAAAATGTCGACAAATAATTCCAGCTCCACACATACTATTTGATGGAAGCATAAGAAATGGCCCAAAAATAAAAGTAATATGAAAATCCATCAAAAATGATGTTATTAATGTCATCAGAATATATGGTTTATAATTTTTCATTGCTTCCGTGGAATATTTCAATACGATATAAATTGCAATAACATTAATGGTTGTATTCAAGGCAGTATTAATATGCAGACGATCTCCGTAAGCAATAAATTCTTTTTGAGTATAAAAATTGGCGTCAATTTTGGGAGTAAAGTTCATTTTACTTTAAATATTTTAGTAGTAAAATATTCGATTAACTTTTGTACTATATAAACAAAGCATTTAAAAATCTGTAATGAATGTTTTCGTAAAAACTTTTAAAATGGCTTTTTTAAAAGGTATAATTTATTTTAAGTGTTTTCTCACATTTTTTCCCCCAACATGCCCATTACTGCCCCCACTAATGAAATTAAATAAACACAAAAAATTTCGTAAATGTCTTTGCTACACATTTGTTTTTTAAATATAATATAATTTAAATTTAATGTTGATAATTATTTTCAAATATGTTGAAAATTAAGTTGAAATAATTCATAGCAGTGCATATTAATGGAGAAAAATGCTTATAAAAAAAGCGATGAAAATAATTCAACATTGAATGTTGGTTTTTTTATTTGTCTTTAACAAGAAAAATGTGGGCGATAAAAAAAACAAGGGGTATTTCGTTTTTAAATGTTTGATTGCTTTTTTTTGCTGTTTTCTTTGAAATATTTTAAATTTATTTGTAAATAAAGTTTGACAAAGAAAAAGTTTTACAGCTTTTACATTTGGTATAAAAAAATATTTTCTGAAGCAAAACATGAATTAAAAATGCATCGTGCGTTTTTAAAAGAAAATTTATTTTATTCATACATATATGTTTTAATAGAGCAAAAACATATTAATTATAACCACGGCACGAGTAATAAATAACTTATAAAATAAACTTGTCCTAAACAAACAACAATACAAATAACCCATTCACAATAATAAACTTTTTGTTTCAAATTATACGTCGAACTTCAAAGAATCGTTTGAGATAGAAAATTTGTCCAGCCGTCATTGCAAAGAGAAGGATAACTTCAAAAACAGCCCAAAGAACAACTCGATTATTTGTATATTCATTAACTATAAATTAAACGGATAAAATTTTTATGATTAAAGCGTTTTAACTTACTTCCTCGATGAACTCGATCTCGAACTTGCATATATTCTTGTTCATGCTTCACTGCAATTAAAGCATTTGATAATTCTTTAATCATTTCTTCAAGTTTTTGTCCATCAGCTAAAAAGGTAAATATTATATAAAATATACAAACTAAAAAAAACATACGATCAGGTGCTGGAGCAAAAGGATCTGCTTTTTCCTGCTGTTCGGGGTTACCAGGTTCTGCAACATCCATAGTAAATAAAACCATTTTTGGAGTCATTGTTGACATTTTATTACTAAAGCAATAAGTATATATTCCATCCATATATGCAACAAATGTTTGCTTTCCAGAGCTTTGTCTTTCACCTTTATAAATTTCTTTATAATCAGGTCCAACAATCTAAATTTAAAATATAAAAACTAATAATGTTATAACAAAAAATANTATTACCTTAACATCAATATCCAAGAATCCACCTTCAGCAACTTCAAACATTAAACCAAGCTTTGTACCATTCTTTACCCGTTCAAAAAAGCATTTCTCTTCATATGCATCAATTGTAATAAAATATGCATGTAATTGTGTAATACCAACAAAAAGTACAAAAATACACATCCATGTCCGCATAATTGGTTAATTCACTAAAATTTAAAAAAATAATATTCAACAACAAAAAAAGGCACAAATAAAGATAAAATCAAAGCAAAAATAACTTGAAAAGAAAAAACTGAAAAAAATTTGCAAATTTACAGTAAAAAAAACTTTGAGGAACACAAAGTCGGTTGTGAGTGTTCCCCTTAAAAACGTCAAAGTTTATCTGACAATTTTTACTGTTTTTGGTTCAATTTAATTTGCAAATACTTCATTAAACACATTTTTAATTATTTTTAATTATTTTTGTTTTTTTTCCGGTATCAAAAGTATCTAAAAAGTTTGGTAATTTTTAACAACTTTCGTTTTTTTTATGAATTTGTCATTTGTATCAAATCAGGGTAGTGTGGAACAAAATGCGGAAGAAGTTAAGTTGTTAAATTTAAATTTTATAGAGAAAAAAAAACTTGTTTTCGGTCCGAAAAATGATTTACTTGTTTTCGAAAACACATTGGAGCTGAAATTTGTTCAACCAAAAAAGTTACACAAACTTTTCGGGTATTCCTTTTGCGTGTTTAAAAATAAACAAAGAAAAATTTGTTGTATTCAAATTTTACAGAGATATTTTTTGTGAGAAGCAACGAACAATGAAACAAATTTTTAGGAAATAAAAATACAGGTTAAAAATTTAGTTTTTTAAAATTTTACATGTTGTGAGAAATGTTTGGAATTAACAATCATAAATAATGTTCCAAAATTTAATATCCCATGGATTTATTATTAAATAAAACATATTTTTTATATGCATCAATAAAAACAGATAAAAAAAATATTCAAAACCTTTAAAAACGCTTAAAATTTATTCTTAAAAGAAATGTTGTCATCATTTTACAAAAAGGAAACCAGTTCTAAAACATAAGGAAATAAAAAATTGCAAAAAAAGCTTTTTCGCAAAAGAGACGGACAAATGTTTTACTACTGAACATTTTTTAGGTACATAAAAAATGAAGAAATATGCCTGTCGAAGAGACCTTTCTTTTTTATAAGCAACATATTTTTTTGGTGCCACATATGTTTCACTGCTGGTGGTATTTAAAAAAAGGTTTGTGCTCTAAAACGTTCGTGTTTTGCAATAATATTTGATATTTTTGCAAAATATTACAATTTTGCTAATTTTTTTTGAATATTCTGTGATTTTGTAAATAAGAAAGAATCATTGCTATAACTTTATTTTCTGGTCATTTTTCTAAATTAATGGATTTGCAAATAATGCAAATGCATTAACAATTACTGATGCATTTGCATTATTTAAAAAAATCATGTTTTAGTTTGTTTTGAATATATTATGGAATAATTTATCGGAGAAGCAACGTTTCCAAAAAACTTAGTTTTGAAACAAACAATAATGAATACAACTTTTTCAACAACATTGATAATAAACATCTTAAAACTCTGCATTCTACAAGTTCTATGTTCGTTTGAAAAGAGTTAATTTAAAAAAATGTTAAATGATAACGAAATGTTTTTACATTTTTTTTTAATGAAAATATGGATTGTTGTAGCTTTGTTTTCCTTTTTCCATATCACTTTGATTCTTTGCTGAAAGGAACTTAAAAAAGCACTTAAGGAATCATATCAAAACGAAAAATTATTGTAATCAAAATATTCAAACATTTTTACTCAGCAAAAAAAGTCTTTAAAATAAATACAAAAAAATCTTTTTTATAAAAGCTTGCTTTTCTCTTTTTTTGAACAAAGTTTTTTCTTTCACACGCCCACATCCATCCAGATGTTGTTTTGTCTGTTGCTATTTCGAAATATATGCCTTTCTTTTGAAATATCAGACAAAAAAATTGCTCTTTTTCTTCCTTGCCTTTTTCGCTTCAAATATTTTTCTTTTCATATGCTAAAATGCAACATTTTATTTTTTTAGACTTTATTTGAATATTTTGGTTTTCAAAAACTTGCTAAAAATTCGTCTAATAATTGCAAAAAAATATTTGACAAATAATAAATATAACAGAAAAATCCATTTGAATTCATGCGGTGACCGCGGTCATTAGTAAAAAAAATGTAAATGATTTAAACTTCACTAAACTAAAAATTAAAAAAGGTAATAAAAGGTGTATAATTCCAATATATTGCTTTTTCATTTATTTTGGTCGGATAAGTTTTATATGAAAAAACATTCGCACAAAACAAACTTAATTATTACAAAATAAAAACGTTATTTGATGAATTTTAAAAAGACAAATATCAGTGTTTAATAATAATATATTTAATTTATTATTTTATTCAACGACGAAATAAAATTCTGACAAAATTTCATTTTAAAAGAATTAGGACTCGTTGGTTTCCCAATAGAATAAAATCAAATTGCATTTCTCTTTTATAAACAGCAATGAAGAAATTAGTCATCGTTACAAAAATGAATCGAAAACACATGTTGAACTTTATAAAGAAAAATTTTGAAAAAAAAGGAGACAAAAAAGCGTAACACGGATGCAGATTTTTTTGTCTTTTCTTTTTTCACAAAGTTCTCTTTTTTTCAATAAAAAAAAGTTCTTTGTTTTTGTTGTAAAAAGAAATGAGAGAAAAAGAATAAAAAAGATTTTTTAAGTGAACTTTAAATGCTTGATTATTAAAAAATAAAATTCTGAAAAAGACACAGGTATAATATTTTGGATTAATATAAATTTTTTGTTTTTTCATTACTAGAGATTTTTCGGTTTCGGTTCGACTTTTGGAAACGCCAACCATTGTCTTTCAATTTTGATTCTTGTTTTGCATACTTTCTTTTGCTTCCAAAAACAGAGGAAAACATTTTATTATAATTAAAAAATGTGATCATCTTTTTCGAAGGTTGTGTATGAAAAAAATTTTTAAATTCCACCATTGCTCTTTAAAAAAAGTGCTGCCATAACTCTTCCTCAAATATAATCTTAAAATTTTCAAATTATTCACAAAAAAAAACAGACAAATAAATGCTGCTTTTTACAATGTTTTTAGACATAAATGTTCTTTGGTGATATTTTAAATGTGCAGAAATTTAAAAAAGGAAAAGAAAGCTTTGTTTTAGGAAAGATAGAAAACATTTTTGGGTTGATTGTTTTGAAAAAGAAATGCGAATAAAAAACGTTTTCGGCGTTGTCCATTTTGTTTTGACGGTCGAGAAAAAAGGTCATTCGTCTCTCTTTTTCGATGAAATGTGAATTTTAAGAAAAAAATATGCTTTTTTTGTTTGTTTTGAATTTGTTTAAAACCTTTTAAAGGGGAATCAACTTTTCTAAAAAATTCGGTTTTGAAAGAAACAATACAAAATACGCCTTTTTCAAACAAAATCGAATTTATGGTGGACAAAATTCTCAAAATAAAATAATTTGATTTAGTAGCAAATAAAAATTTGTTACTTTCAACAGTTTTATAGTATGAATGATAAAAATAGAGAAATTTGGATTCCATTTATAGGGTGAATAAAAGAGATTTTTTTCAAATTAAATTCTTGAATTTGTTAATTAAAATGTCAAAAAAGAACTACTGCAGTTAAGAAAAGTAATAAAAATTGTTTGTTTGGTAATGAAGATATATCTTTTTTTCGATTTTCTTTTTTTTTTTGTCAAAAATATCGATAATTACGACAAATAAATAACGTTATCTTCATTATCTACAAGTTGGCTGGAATATTTCGCCCTTATAATTTGCAAAAAAAGTACTATTACTTGAATATTTTAATAACCAAAACAAAATAATAAAATATTCAAACAAAACTTAAAAAATATGAGAAACGTTGCATTTTTTTAGAAAAAAATAAAAGATAGAATTTCAAACTTTGAAAGCAAATATTTCAAAATACATATATTTTTCTTTGCAAAATGTCAGCCAAAAATAAATGAAAAAAGGGATGTTCGATGAACACCTGTCAGTATTAAGTTAGATGTTTTTGTCCTTTTGGTAGACACTTTGGACTCCAAAAACAGAAAAAGACATATTTTCAAACATTAAAAACATGTCTGTTTGTTTCACATTTTTTTAAAATGTGTTCTTTTATTGTTGCAAAAAATTTTATTTTCTGTTATTATTTTAAGATTTTATTACTTTTGTCATAAATTTTTGTATTATTTTAAAATATGTTTGCCCTTATGAAAATATAGGAACAGGCTAAACCTTAAAATAAGTTAGGAAAACTTGGAATATTCATGCAACCATTATTAATGGATTTACATCTCTTCCATCATTAAACACAATTGCCTTTTTAAAAAATTATTTTTTAAAGCATGATATTAATATAATGGATTGTCCAAATCTTACGTAAGCAGTTTTATGGGTGGGGGGTAGGGGCAAAATAAATTTTTGAAAACGTTTTTTAGAAAATAAATAAAATATCGATTAAAAAAACAGCGACAGAAAAATGGTTTTGCAAAAACCAACATTTCATCGTTGACTTTTTTCAAAATGTTCATTTGCAAAACATAGACTAAAATAGAATAAAATTTAATCGATGAATCAGAGCCTGTCAAAAGCAAATGTTACGAAAAACTGAACATTATTTTTTTAACAACTGACGATTTGAATATTTAATTATAAATTTGATATTTGTTGTTTCTTTACGTTTTACTTTGTATCTTCGAAACGGTTTAAATCTATCAAAAAATGTCAGGGAAAATTATGTGAACCCAATGGTGAAAACACATGAAAACATTAATGATTAAAACAAATATCCCTTTATTTTTTTTATTATATGGGAAAGACAATTTTTATGTAATAGGATTATACATTTTAAAATGTATTTTTAAAAAATTATTCAAAATAATATATTTCAACATTTATTTTGTCAAAAAAAGTTGCTTCTTTTTTAAGCCGTTCTTTGAAGACTTGTGCGTAACTCTAGTTTACGAAATTCGAAGCGCCGATGTCTAGTGACTTCGTTGACAATAAAAAATACGTCCAGACGCCGATAGCTGAAATTATATTTATGTTCATAAAAAGTATTCATATATCATTTTTTGACATTTTTAAAGCTGTGCAATGTAACAAAAACCAACGGTTCTTTGTTGTTTGAAAATACAAATCAAAAACTTTAGATGTGATCTTAGTTTTTCACTGATATAAAACCTTTATCATAAACAGCTTTTGGAAAAATTTATTTAAAAATTCAAAAATTTTGTGAAACATGTATGCGAATTTGCATTAAATATATAATGGTTGGAAAATAATCAATTTATTTAGGGCCGCAAAAACAATTTTTTTTTATTTTGAATTTTTTTATGATTTTTGAAATAACGATTTTGTAAGTTAGAAAGAATTGTTTTTATGACTTTTGGACATTCTCATAAATATATTAGTTTTTGTTTTATGACTGATTTTAACATTATTTAAAAGAATTAAATTAAAAAAAAGTTTGATATTTAACAATACAAAAAATTTGATTTTGCGATTAACATTTTCATTAGAATTATTCCATTTTGCATTTGTTTGATTTCGGAACTTGCGTATCAAAAACGGTCTTTTGTTTGTTTTTTAAGGCGAACACTTAAAAAATTGCAAAATTTTTATATGCTGTAAAAAATCATTTATGATCAAATTAAAAAATAACTGAAAGTATCCTGTCATTTTTGTAACTTTTTTAAAAATGATCCTTTTTCTCTTTTAAATTTTTTATATTGTGAAAACCGTACGAAATCAGCATTCATAAATAATGAATGTGTTCCTTTTTCATGTGAAATTTATTATTTCAATCAAAATCCATTTTTACAAATAAAAGAAATGTTAAATCAAGCGTATATGTATTAAATAATGACAGACAATAAAATATTCAAAAAGCTTTAAAAACGCTTAATATTATTCTTAAAACCAATTCTAAAACAGATGAAAATGGTGCAATAAAAAAAAGAAACGAGAAAATACCAAAAAGAAAATTGACATTTTTTGCGATTAAAGATTATATTTAAAAACGGCCAAAAAAGTTACGAAACAAATTTAACAGCTTTTTTCAAAAATCATTTCTTTGCTGCCACAAATGTTGTGTACTTGGGGGTTTTACAAATAACTGTTTGTGTATAAAAAAGCTTTGATTGCTGTGAAAAAAACACATTATTTTTACTTTGAATATTTTACGATTTTGTAAATTTTTTTTAAAGGAGAAAGAATCGTTTTTGTGACTTTTTTGGACATTCTTTCAAGTTAATGAATTTTGATAAAGCAAATAATTTTAACTTATGCATTATTTAAAAGAATTAATTTCAGAATAGTTCATAGTTTACTGATATAATAAAATTTTGTATTGGGATTTACATTTTCATAAGAATTAGCTTATTTTGCATTTCTTTAATTTTAAAACTTGTCCTTAAATAACTATATTTTTCGGGTTTTTTTAAGACTGAGCACTGAATAAAATTACAAAATATGTAACATATTTTTAACACAATTTTGGTTTTTCATTTTGCTTACAATTCTTAACGAATCTTTTTGTTATATTAAAAATCCCTTTCAAAGTGTTTTCTAACATTAATTCGAAGTAATTTTTTAAGTTATTATTTGAAAATGAACGCAATCTCCAAAACTAAAAAATAATATATGTTGAAAGAAACACACGTTTAATTACTGTTAATAAATAATGTGATATAATTAAATACCTTCAAGAAATTCTAATTTGTTCAATACGATGTAAAAAATATTACTTTTATAAATTCAACAATGAAATAACCCTTTTTAAAAAGGGATTTTACCAAAAAATGCAATTTATAAAATATTCAAAATTTAAATCGAAAAATGTAAAAAACTTTGGATGTTACAGGAACGAAAGATAAACAAAAAAAACGCAGAAAAGAATAAAAACGATGAATATATTTTTTTTTGTTCGTCTGCCATTTTTTATGAAAAAAAAACATAAAAATTTTGTGTAAAGAAATGTCTTTTTATTTTGCTTTCTCCTGCTTTTTAAAGCACAATTGTATTATCTTAAAAGACGACGAAAAAAATGGAAAAGTATTTTCTCCGTTTTCTTGTTTTCCGTCGTCTTTTTATTTTCGTACTTTTGAAGCCACTAAACTTTTGCAAAATCAAAAAAAAGAGATTTACAATTTTTTCGATTTCTAAAATTTAACTTGAATCAAAACAAATTTATGAGATACTCTTTTTTTTGCCAAATAAATTTTTTGTAAAACAGTGGTTTCCGCCAAATTTATTTAACAAACATTCTACACAGAACTCAATATATTTTTCTTGATCTTATTTTAATTTGTATTGTAAAAATATAAATCTCCTAGTTAAACGATATTTTTGATAAAAATGTGGAAGCGCTGGCTCACTTCTCTTTATTAATATCTTTTCAAAAACGAGAAAACATAATCACAAAATGTTGATATTTTGTTAAGTCTATTTAATGTAAAAGGTTGAATGATCCTTAATAAGAATTACTCTCCTTTTATCTGTGAAACGTCTTGTGAGTCTTCGAAGTTTGAGTATTTTCAATAAATAACTTTATTCAGGGAGCAAACCGGTAAATAAGTACAAAAGTATAATAGCAATAAGTAAAAGCTCTGGATTAATTACGTCCAGGGTCGACCCTAAATGAGAGTTTTACAGGTCTTTATATACTAAGAGATAGGCTGGTGGAATTGCATTTCGTCATCATCATATTTCCGGGGGCTGGAATATTCTCGATTCTCTTTGGAATGTGTGGAATGTGGCTTCTTTGTTCTTTTGCAGCTTCTTGCAAATGATCATGTGGGAGTTGAGAAATATTACGAAAGCTGTTGCTTGAACAAAGGCAGATTGGAATGTTGGACTTACTTGATAGAAATTCCTGTTTGTTGGAATGTGTATAGTTGGTTGAGAAATATCTTCCGTCATACATTTGTGAGAGAGGCTTTGCTGACTGCAAGAGCTTTGACAATAGTAGTATCGAAAGCAGGAAGAGAGAGACATTGGATGCTTTTAGTGAGCATACGGCCAGCTG
>CABFKP010004559.1:0-10934 GCA_901779475.1 Panagrolaimus davidi
AATGAAAGTTACCCTGTTTTTAAATTTTAGTCTTGCAGAAAAGCGTTCGTTTTTTATTTCACTTTCTTCAGTTCTTTCTTTAAAACTTTGTATCTAAAAATTTTTTAAAAAATGTGATTATCTTTCATTATCTTTTTTTTAAAATTTTAATTAAAAAAATAATTTAAATATTTTTTGTCGCTTCGATCTACGAAATGTTTTCTTTTATAACCCTTTAATCTTTATTACTGTAGTTAATTATGTGTTTATAATATTGCAACTTTAACGACCTCACTAAATATTTTTTATTAATAAATCCGTTTTTGTAGATTATTTTTCTCATTTTTCTTTGATTTTTTAAATTTTAAAAAATCAAAGAAAAAAGCGTGTTTAATAATTTCTATTAATTTGTACATACTTTTTTTAAAAGTAATTTTTGCATTTTTTTCTGCTAAAAATATTATTTTTTTTCTGCATAGACAACCTTTTGCTGTCTCCACTTTTTGTCTCCTTCCTTTTTCTTTGGTGCCATAAATAAAACTCAATTGAAACCAAATGCTTACACACATATTTTTTTTTGAAATGAAAAAATACTAAAGTATTTGTTACTCTTTTTTTTTGGTTCATTGCTGGTGTTAAAAAATGTGGCAACAAAAAAAATTGAAGTGAAAAAAAAGATGAAAATGGTTTAATTTTATTTTTAGCATTTAAAAAAATAAAGCGATAAAAAAGAGATAGGTTTTTATACTTTTTTGTGACACATTTGAAAAAAAGTGGGGAGACAAAATTTAAACACAGCAGTTTTTTAAATGGCTGAAAATTCCCATGAGAAATGATATGTTAGTTTTTTGGTAATTGGCTATATTTTAGAATACAATTTAGTAAAAATATGGCCATAGTGTTGCGCTTTTTTTTAAATTTTTTTTCTTCATTTTTTTATGACGCCGGTACCTATCTATGGAAGAAAGAATTTGCATTTTTGATTTCAAAGGAAGCCTGACGATTTGATACATTTTTCTTTTTTAACGTTTTTTTTTCGAAATTGCATGAACCTGACAATCAGGGTTTTTTTCTGTTGGTCGTTTGCCTGATCTTCAAGTTTATACAGTTTTGAAAAAAAACGTTAAAATGAAAAATTTGTCAAACCGTCCGCTTTCTTTAAAATCTATTCTGATACGTTTTGCTGAAATATTTGCATATAAACCCAAGATCAGATATATCCAAAAAGCGACCATTTTTAAATTTTTGTAAATATCGTTTCATCGTTTTTCAACACTTTTTATATTTATTAATTTCTTTGTTATTATTTTATTTCAACATTTTTGATCTTTCTTTTGCCGCTTTATTTATCTTTTCTTCTTTTTCTTCTTTTCTTTTTTCAATGCAGACATTTTTTTAATCTTTTTTCAAACAATTTCCGTTCGTTTTTTTCTCTCTCCTATTTCAATTAAAAATGACGCTAATTTTTTTTCCGTGGAATGTTTTTTCTTCAAAAAAAAAAGATTTCAAGATTATTTCAATCTCTTTCTTCTTGTCCCCTTCGTGTCGTCCTCTCAATGAAATGTTCCAACTACTACTATTACTACCTTTTTGAATGATGATGATGACAAACTCATCAAATGAAAAAAAATAAAAGAAAGAAAAGAGAGTGTCATTTTACAAATTTTCAAATATATATATAAATGCCACATGTTTCAATCTCTATCTTTCTCCCTCTTTTTTTCTTCATTTCTTTACTTTTTGTCTTAGAAAAACATGCTTTAAATTTTTTGAAAACATTTTTATTTTTTAAAATTACCTCTTTTTTTGCTTCAAAAACATCTCTCTTTTTTTTCTTCGTTTTGTTTTGTAATGAGTCTGTTTTTAAACATTTTTTTGAGTAATAATTTAATAATTTTTTTACAAAACGTAAATTGTCGTTTAGGAACTTTTTTTTCTCTTTTCTTAATTTACTTAGGAAATAGATTTGTAATAAGGCATTATTTAATTTTCAATAATATAAATATAGGAAAGAAAAAAAATGTAGTATTAAAGGAAGAAATTTTTTTTTGTTACAGACGTTTTTTTAGTACTTCCAATAAAATGAGATCACAATTAAAAAATGAAGGATAAAAAATATGATAGTTTTTGATTGTAGACAAAGTTTTTCTATTTCAAATTAACTGCACTTTCTTGCCATTCTTTTTTCGATGTCTTTCGAAAATTGTGCATTTTTTTGTGTTTCTCGTTTCAAAATTTTTTTTTTCTGATTTTTTTTCGTCAAATTTTGTTTTCACATTTTATTTAACAGATTTTGCTAAATATTATCGATATTTTTTTAGGCACTTTTCTCGTTTTTGCCCCCTCAAAAAACTCGTTCACAAATTTGCATAAAATCAGTGAGTAGTTGAATGAGCGGTTGTGTTTTGTGAATTAATTTTTTGAGGAGGGCGAAAACAAGAAAAGTACCATTTTTGTTCTTTTTTTATATCCGTGTTTGCCATTTGCTTTCGTGTTTACAATTTCGATTTTCCAACTTAAACTTGCCTTTTATCAGTTTTTATAAATCAACACAATCGATAACTCTCAAAATTTCATTTTTTAATCCCCAAATGTTTACTACCCATTTTTTTTTTCACCAAGTGTTCGGTTTTTAATCCATGTCCAAATTTATCTTTTTTTCTTAGCTTTAGCATGTTTTTGTTTAAAAAGCCTTTAGTTTTTTTTTGTATCTATTTCTCTGTTGGAATGTGTGAAAAAAATAAGTAAGTAAGTAATAGTCATCTTTTGCCTCCGCCGCTTTTAGCTATATATTTTTCTTCGTTGGCATAGACACGCGACAGATTTTTTTAAATGAATAAAAATGAGGAACAAATTTGTCAATGATTTGACTAAAAATAGGAATTATTTGGTTTATCCATTTTTAGTGATAAAAGGTTCTTGATCAATTAGGCTAAAATAAGGGGTACGAAATTTTTTAAAAAAGTTTTTGAGCTTACTCTTTTATTGTTTGATTTATTTATTTTCATCCAGATTTATCGTAGTTTAATTTGAATATCACCGATAAGTAAATACACACTGATTTGTTGATAAACAAAGTTCTTACGCAGCGAAATATAAAAATATTGTTTGATAAATATTTTTAAAAATTTCGTAAAGCTTTGTTTTTGGAGTAATTTTAAATAGCTTGTTTTAGCAAAATCTTCATTTTTCTCATCTTCATTTGCGTACACTGGTGCTGCCAATATTAAGATAAGCTAAAAAAGGTGTTTTTAACATTTTTTAAATAATTGAAACTTGTAATATAAAAAAACAACGAAATTATTAAACAACTTTGATACTCACGCAAAAACAATAAATTCCAAAATTTATGCAAAAGTAAAATCTTTTGTTTTCCAATAAAAATCTCAGAAAAAGAATCTCCTCTCTTCTTTTTTCTGCAAATAAGATAAAAAAAAGCAACTGCTTTTTGGCGAAAAAAAACTTTTAACGTTTTGACAGAAAAAAAATGAAGAAAAATGCAATGCGCCATAGGGGGAAGAGACGGAGAAAAGGGGAAAGAGTAATCAATGGCTTTTTTTTCTTCACATTTCTTTTTTTGGCAGCTCTTGCTTTTTTTGGAAGAAAAAATAGCTCATCACTTTTTGGCATTTTTTAAGTGTGTCCTTTTATTTAACCTTTGGCATTTAATAAATTTTAAGGAAATATTTTTCATCAATTAAGGATCTACATTGAGCTAATCAGAAATAAATACAAAAATTTACAATAAACACACTTTTCACAAATCTTAAAAAACATTAAAGGCATTTTTCACCCATAAAAATTTGTTTTTCATCTTTAATTGAATCGATTACATTTATTTCCTTTCAGTCTCTTTTTTAAATAAATGAACGACAATATTTTTTCTTTTTCAGTCATTCAATATATCTCTGCTTTGCCTTTCTTTCGAGAGATTAACGACAGCTGGCACCTTGAAAAAAAAAAGTTTAGTCAAAACATAACGCTTTCTTTTTATCTGAAAATTTCTGTGTTTTTTAGCTTTTACATTTCTTTAAACAGTTTTACGAGTCTTCTTTAGTTGTCGATAATATTTTTTCACAAAATGTATTTTGCCTTAATTTGTATAAACTTGACTGTCTTTTTTTTATATCTTTATCCCAAATGGAACTTTTTGAACATTTTGCCTTTCACGAATGCTTTTCTGAATTTAAAAAAATTTTAAAAATTTATCGTATGAATTGTAATTTTAAAAACGCGTAACGTGAAATGTCTTCTTGATTTTTTCTTATTTAACCTAAGCAACATACATTTTCAGAGACGACATGACAGACCGAAGACCGCCGCCTCTCCGTTTAAATCCCGGTAAGTACTTTTTTTTTTACTTTTTAAGCGATTAACCAACTAACAACAACTCTCACAGATAATACAGTTCAAAATCCGACGTGGACAGTAACCCGCCGACAACGAACAGAAGTCTCCCCGATACGAGCACCAGGTATTCCAGCAGAGATCATTGATCCTGAACAATACCAACAAAGAACCATAACGAGCACTGAACGAATACAAATTGTTCAAGTGCCAATTGAAATAACTGATGACAATGCAGATTTGTATTTAACATTATCTCCATCAGCAACAACAAGTCAACATGTAGAATCTACAACAACAACAATCGAAGCTGGAGGTGTACCAATCATCGGTGCGCTAACAAAAGATGGAGTACCAATATTTAATGGCATTTATCAATAATTCACAACATCGTCAGACAACAACAGTTATCACGACAACAACAACAACTTATATCATGTTGGACGACAGCAGTGAAACAAGCGAAGAATACGAACGTTTGTCAGACGAAGAACAAACACAACTTACAATTGATATGCCATTATTAACTAATGAAAGCGACAAAAGCTCAGATGACGAATATGTAGTAGTTCAAAAATACGAAACACCAGCCGAAGACGAAATTGCACAAATTCAAATAGTCGACAGCCATCCACATTTGTTGTCCTACGAAAATGAAGAACAAAGAATGGACAGCAGAGCAGAAACATTCATAACCAGTGCAACATCGTCAAATTTATCTCCACATTTCGACTTTACTAGCGAAGAAGAGCGGAACACGCCAACGCCACAATTAATGACACCAACAGGAGAAGAAACAGGTTTCGAAATAATTGACGACAAAAGCGAAACTCCATTAGATGAAGATATCAGCAGAGCATATACTTATGTCGAAATACCAGGTGAAAATTATCCAACAACAGAAGTGTATGAAGGCCCTATTGCATCAACTTCTCGAATTACCGATGTTGATGGCACTCCACTTGATACTCATGTTAATGTTTATCATTCTGGTCAATATGATACCCTTCCAACAACTTCTCAAATTGAAACACAACCTGTTAAAAAGGATGATTTTGCAGAAAAACTTGGATCTAAAATTACTGGATTCTTCAAGAAAGGAGCTGCCCATCAAGACTATCCAACAACTGAAGTCTATGAAGGCCCTATTGCATCAACTTCTCGAATTACAGATGTTGATGGCACTCCTCTTGATACACATGTACAAGTTTATCATTCTGGTCGATCCGATATTCCATTAACTACAAGTACAACAACAACAACTCATATTGTTGAAGAACAAAAACCAATTGTTGAAACAGAAGATTTTGGTGATAAAGCTGCAAAACTTGGAAGTAAAATCACTGGATTCTTTAAGAAAGGTTCTGCACATGTTGATTATCCTTCAACTGAAGTCTATGAAGGCCCCCTTGCAACAACTTCTCGAATTACAGATATTAATGGCAGCCCTATTGAAACATCTGTAAGCGTTTATCATCCTGGCCAATCTGATATTATTCTTCCTGTAACAACGACTACAACAACTACTCATGTTGAAACACCACAAACACCTGTTGAAAAAGATGATCTTGCAACTAAAATTGGTAGCAAAATTAGTGGCTTATTCAAAAAGGGTCATAAATATGATGATTATCCAACAACAGAAGTTTATCATGGCCCCATTGCTGCAACAACCAAACAAACAGATGTTGAAGGATTACCCCTTGAAAATTTGGTTAATGCTTATCACTCTGGTCGATCAGATATTCCAGTAACCGCACCTGCAACAATTGCAACAACAACAACTCATGTTGTTGAAACTCAAGAACAAAAGCCAATTGTTGAAAGTGAAGATTTTGGTGATAAAGCTGCAAAACTTGGATCCAAAATTACTGGATTCTTCAAAAAAGGAGCTGCCCATCAAGATTATCCAACAACTGAAGTCTATCAAGGTCCATATGCTACAACAACTAAAGCAAATGATGTAGATGGAAGCCCTCTTGATACTCATGTTCAAGTATATCATTCTGGTCGATCCGATATTCCATTAACAACAAGTACAACAACAACAACTCATATTGTTGAAGAACAAAAACCAACTGTGGTAAATGCGTATGAAATTTATGAAGGTATGTTTACTTTTGTTCCTCTTTTGTAATTTTTTTAATTTTTTTGCTTCAGATGTTACTGATGGTCAAAAGATTTCTGCTGTTGATCGATTCCCTGTTTCTTCTGCGGATCAATCGTATGACGATCGTCGTACTTCGCAAGGTATTTTTGTGTTTATTGTTACTTTTTCATATATCGTTTTTAGATTTTTATGACTCCACAGTTGTTCCTGCAATTAATCCTGTCAACACTTCCTCAACGGAGCAAGAGTATCGTCATCGTCGTTCTTTACAAGGTATTTTTGTTTTTGTTTCTGGATTGTTTAATGGTTTTGTTGTTTAGGATTTGATGAAGAAAACGATGTAACTTCTGGCGTGACTTGTCGTCGTTATATTACCTCTAACGAAAACGTTGATAGCAATGTTATTGATGAAGATTTGTTGCCTGCTCCTGATTACTTACCAAGATTTGATGTTAAAATTACTGCAAAGCCTCAAGATGATCGTCATCATTTTGTAAAAGATGGCGAATATTATCGTTGTGATAACGAAAATGTGTATACTGATTCGTCTGTGCGTTCCGAAATGCGGAATTATGAAGATTATTTAGTTACGCCAAGAAATCGTAGAGGTTGGACTACTGTTACCGAAACAACTACTATTACTTATGCAAGAAGTGTTTCAATCGAACGTTCAGTCCGAGGAAGAAGACAGCGTTATTTTGAAAATGTGGAAGTCCACGAATATGGTAAACCAGCATCTTCACCTTATAATGCAGTTTATTCTCAAAGTACTTATTCTCGCAACGGTAGCAGCCGAAGTCGGTCTCAAGGCCCTTCTCAACGCATGGATAGATGGCAACAAACTGACGATTGGGAGACTGAACATATTCATTCTTCTCACCATCATAATAGTCATCGCTCAAGTTCAGCTGTTCGTAGTGATGAACGTAATTATCGGTCTTATGCATCGAAACTTTATGATCGTCAGTTACTCGTTGATCAGCGTTATCCTGAATATCGTATTCCGCCAGTGGATTATTCTTATACAACGAATTCGACTCCAGTCCGTCGACCAGAATATCATACTGCTGTAAATGAACATAATATTATGTCTCAATCCTTGTCACATGAAAGTTCACATAAATCGCGTCGTCATCGTGAAGTTGGATTACAGTATCAACATTCAAATTTGGAAGAAATTCCTGTAACTCAATTATTAGACGATTTCCCTTCCATTGAGCATGATAATAATCAAAATAATGGTCACATTGATGTAGTGCCTTTGGAAACTCGTCTGCTCCAACCCGGTGTACATACTCGTCATCGACCAAATGCTCCGTTAAGAAGAGCACAACATAGAATAAGAAATTATTGCGTTATGTTGTAATATGTGTCGATTGTTGTCTCTCATATTCTTTTTTATATTATCTTTTAAAAATTTCTACGAACTTTTTTAAAAATGTCTTTTGAATGTTTTTTAGGATTTTTTTTAATTAACCACTGAATTTCCTCTTTTTCAATGCCATCATACTAATTTATGCCTCATCATTTAATATAATGGTTCGTTGGATCAATTATTTTAAAATCTTTTGCCAATGCTACCATTCTTAAGGCTTTGGTTTGATGTGCAACAAATCTGAGAAATTCAGGTTTTTTGACATTTAATCTTAAAAATCATTTATAAAATACTTCTAAACTTGTTCTTAGTTAATTTTTTTATGTATCCAAATTTTTTTTGGATTCTTTAAATTTGCCATTGTTATCGGTCTGTCTGTTATACGAATTGTATTTCTTTGAAAGAAAAATGTTATTTCTTCGAACGCATTTAAAATCATTTTATTATCTTTTTTCCGAACGATTACTGATATTATTGTATTTTCCATTATAGTCTTGGCGCTAAACTTAAAAACTATTATAATTTGTAGATTATAATTGTTATTTTAGAAGAATATCATTTTTATTCGTGCTTTTTGACTCGGTTTTTCATTGACATTGTTAATGACTTTAATTTGATGCTTCAATTTTGTTGTATGGTTTTTTATTATTTTTTTGTAAAAGATGTAGTTTTATTTTAGAAAAGAGTTGAGCATTTTTTTAAATTTTTTTATTATTATTTCTTTATTATTTTATCATTTTTATTTTATGCTGGTAAAAGATTTTTTTAATAAATATATTGCTCAATAATTTTAAAAGTTTTAACTCAATAGAGATAGATATTATAAATATTTTGATTTAAGAATTACATTTAAAAAAAACCAGTTTGAACGGTTTTTGGTTTGAATGCGGCTCCTTTTTTCGTCTCCAAAAATCAGTGTATGAATAGCTCAATTGGTTAAAAAGAGAACGGAGTGCGGTAGGTACCAAGTTCAATCACCCACTAAAGCAATGAAGAATTATTTTACCGAGTTCTGAACACTTTGATGTCACTGAACAGATATCTGAGCTTTTTTATTTCAATAACAAAAAAGTCAAAGTTATGTTTGCTGCAAAAAGTTTTTTAAGTTGTTAGAAATAATTTTTATTTGAACTAAATTTGCATATTTTTTCCCGTTATTTACAAAATCAAGCATCATGAGATCAATAAAAAGGAACACAATTGATTTAAAATATTTACAAAAATAAAACATAAGCTCTAAAGGTATAATAATTCAACATTATAAATTAATCCGATGATTCAACTAATGATCTAACAGATGAACGTTTTTGTGATGATGAACTGGGATAACCATTTGGGGTTTGAATGACACTTAAATCCAAGAATGAATCTGCTTCTGCAATAGGAGCCGGGCCACGAGGTTTACGAATATTAACATTTAAAAATCGATGAACACTTAATTCTATTGGTGAAGTTGATGCTGATAAAGTTGTTGGTCTATATATTTGTGTTTGTTGTTGATGATGCCGTGGTGATGTCAGGGGTAATGAGGTACACTTTTCACCTGATGATGAAAGTGATGTATGACCATTTGGGCATGAAACAGGGTGAGGAGTAACTAGAAATCAAAAAAGTTTTAATGAGGGGATGTTGTTTTCGAAATGCTTATTTGGGAAGCGGAAATAACTAACAAAATCGAAATTCAAAATGTCAAAAGTGAAAATGGAGAAAACATATTTTTTTTAAAGTTTAAAAAACAGATTTATTCCAAAATCAAAATTCTCCTCTAATTATTATTTGCTAAAACTCAAAAGTTACAATTTAAAAATATTTTTTTACTAAATTCCTAAAATTTAAAAAGTTTTTTATAATCTAGAAATTCTTCTTTTAGCAAAAAAAATTTTGCCTAGAATGAAAATCAAATATTGAAAAATACAGAATCTGGAGTTTTATGGGGGTCACAATCCTATCTCATATAACCGAAAATCCCATTTCCCAATCCCCTTTAATCCCAAAAAAAAGACATACCTTTAACATTTTCTTTTTCAGCATGCTTTTTTGAGCCATTATTATTTTCAATTTTCTTTTTGGAAGAATTATTACTATTATTATTATTTTTTGAAACTTCATCAATAATTTCGACATTTTCATCAAATGGTGATAGCAGTGATGTCTTTGTTCCCTCTGTATCAGATTTACTTTTTTGAAGTTTTCGATATTCACTTGATTCTTCTTGAATAATCTAAAAAAACATAAAAATTTGAATAAAAATGTAAAATGAAAAAAATAATTATTCCAAAATTAGAAGAACATACTTGTGCATGTCGATCTCGAGATTCAAGCGTCATTACACATGCAATTATCATTGCAAATGCTCCAAATCCCATACATACAGGTCCAATATATTGCATCCCTTTAAATAATACCCGCTTTGTGTCATTAATTTCTGACATTTCTGTTTGAAGGGTTGAATTGTATACGACTGACTAAAATTTGTTTTATTAGAGTTAATACAAATTAAACACAAAAAATGTGCGAAAAATTTGATTTTTGAATAAATAAATTTGTTACAATTTTTTTAAATATGTTTTTGCAATCTATTTTAAAAAAAAATTTTGTAAAAAAATTTTAAACAAATTTTAAAATCTAAAGTAAAACTAACCGTTGCTAATTCTCTATGAAAATATCCTAGAACAGTCATAGCTAAACCAGCAGCAATAAATAGTGATCCAAATAATACTGCTTTGCATGCTTGAAATAATGTCTGAAAAAAAACGACACAAGTATTAAAAAAATTTAAGAACATTTTTTTCTTTAAAAAATGATTATAAAAAAGGTAGACTCATGGATATTTCATGTCACCCTGATTCAGGGTCAGGGATGTGCGGAAGTACTTCCTGGGGAACACTTTTCCGCAAATCTTTTCTTAATATTGAAAAAATTATTGTTTTTTTTAAATAATACATTTCTGATCTATTTTTTATCATAATAATACATTTCTGATCTATTTTTTTATCAAATCTGTCCAAACAGAATTTAAATATATGCTTTCTTTAAAAATCAGAGCTCATTTTCGCTCCCGTTTTTATGTTTAGCACTTCCGCCAAAACGGGAGCAAAAATGAGCTCTAATTTTTTAATAAAA
>CABFKP010004570.1:0-10930 GCA_901779475.1 Panagrolaimus davidi
GGGTGACGCAAACCACACACACTTGTAAAAACTGACTGATCTGCGATTATTAAATTTTTTTTCTTCAAAAAAGCGAAGAGAAAAAAGCCTGAGGCCACAATTTTGTTTTGTTATATATATTTTAAATGTTTGTTGTGACTAAGAATTACTTTTGGGGCCTTAAACTTTTAAATGTTTCTGTCTTACTTTTCTTTTTTGCCACCCGACCTTGATGATGATGATTATGAGATAGTGGAAACGAAGAAACCTGTTCCAATCTTTTTCTAATGCTTTTCTTTTTTTTAAGAATTCAAAAAAAAAAAAACAACAAAGTGCAAAATTTTTTTCCTCAATATCGTTTCACGTGTTTCTCGTTTTTCTTCTGGAACAAATGTGGTGAAAAAAATACGTGAACTTCAATTAGCAACTACAATAAAATGAGGTGTTTTTTGAGCTTTAGAAGACGACAAACTTGTTCAACTGTAATTTTTTATGTTCATCTTTCTTGCACAAAAATTGAAAAAAATTTTTGCAACGTTTATGTATCCCAAAAATCAAAAACTTACCAATCTCGCTGTTGGAAATCTTTTGATCAATGCTGCCGTTTCAGAAGCGTATTCAAGATTTTCAATTTCAGAAATAGATTTTTGTGGAATTTCACCTCTTTTAATTGCTAACAATTTTGCAGCTTGCATTTTTCGTCTTCGCTCTTTTTCAGGTTGAAAAGTTTTTGAACCACATTGCCGATGACAGCCATATTGCCCTTTAAAATATAAAAATTACTATAGCTTTCATATATCCGTTTTGTAGCCCACCACATCCATAACCACTCCCACAACCACCACCACATCCTCCTCCACCTCCACTACCACCACCAATACCATTCCCATAAGATCCATATCCGGGATAACTACCATAACAATTTGGTTGTAAACCACAGATACCATTGGATGAACACTAAAATGAGATTTTGTGGGATTTCGAAAGGGATAATAGCAAAAGCTTACAGTGTTGGAAAAATTTGGTAGTAAAGTTAATACAAATGCAATAATACAAAAATGCCAAAGAGACATATTAAAAAACAATGCTTCTGGAAAACTAATCAAAGTTAAAAAATTAATCGATAATGCCAGAAATAATGAAAAAAGTTCGATCAGACAAAGAAAAAAAAGATAAACAAAGTGTGATAAAAAAAACTACTTGTAACAACCGAAACAATGCAAACCCCAAGACAAAATCACAACTTTGATAGTGCAAAACCTATTACAATTACCCACCAATAATTAATAAATGCAAAAACCTGTTCCATTATCACTTACTTCCACCTTTGCAAGAAAAGATCTCGAGAAAAAGAGAAAACCGTCAAGTCAAAGTCATGCAACACCTTTTCCCTTCACCACCCATCCCATTCCCTTCCCAGAAATCACAAACAACAAAGTTTTTTATAAACAATTTTTATTAATTACTGCACAAAATTTTCATACAAACATACAAATTTTTGATGATTTAATTCAAAAAGTAAATTTGAGATGAAAGAGATTGAGAGAGAGAGAAACGAGAACAGCACAGCTTTTTTACTTCTTTTCTTCTTTTGGGAAACAATATTGTTCTTGCTTGTATTTATCTGGTTTACGATCTTGACCATATGAATCAGCATATCCTTTTGGAGCTTCTTTCTTTTGTTCAAGAGCTGAAAAGGAATATATAGCATTATATAAGGTATAAAGTATATCCAAGTTGGAATATCGTATACCTTTGTTCTACAACTTGGATGTCCGAGTTGGAGAACACGGATATACAACCCCCAAAATGGATAACGATAAAAAAAACAAATCACNCCATCGATATTCTATAAAAATAAAGCATTATTTGATGAAAAAATGTATAATATATTAAGCAGAAACATAACTCACCCTTCCAACAGAATCAAAACGTTTCTCACAAGTATTTCATAAACCTTAAACTTCACTATATATTTCTTTAAACATCCAGCATCACAATATCAATGATATTTATTATATAAAGTTGATTTAAAACAAGTAAAATAAAAGATTTTAGTTTTTAAGCACGAGATTTGTTTAAATATTTGGAAAAATTTGTAAAAAAATGCAGCAAAGAAAGGGGAACGTTTTGCCAAACTGTTCAAAAACTTAGAATCCAGAATCCGCAGATTCTGTATCATTTTTTTTAGATTTTCCTGCTGACACGTATAAATATGGGCCTATACTTTTATTTACATTTTACAGAAAACGTTTAGATTTCTTTGTTCTCTCAGAATCTAGGTTTGAAATTTTTGTATGGAAAAAATGTGTTTTAAAAAAATTCTCACTGGATGGTTCAGCACACCGTGGGAGGTACCAAGCTAAACTCAAAAATTTTAGGTCTTAAAAATTAAATTTTTTTTTATGAAACCTCTTTCCTATTAGATGCTAAAAACAAATGTGAAGTCCGTTTTTCGATGTTTTTAATAGTATTAATTTGCGATCAACATTTATGGGGGGGGGGAAATTCTTGAAGCACCCTGTAGTTTGCTTTTTGAAGGCTTTATTGCTTAAAATTTATAGCAAACGACCTACTAATTTGAACTTCAAAATATTTCACTTCGTCAAGAAACCTTAGAACATTCTTTTACTTGGTAAAAATCAACCCCTTCCAGAAACTTCCATTGTCTATTTTTCAGAAATTCCAGAAAATTCTAAAATAATCTAGAACATTCCAGAAAGTTCCAGAGGATTCTAGAACACCATCGAAAATTCCTGGAAATTCTAGAATGTTCCATTGAGATGAAATAAGAAAGAGAAAAAAAAAATTTTTTTCTAACCGTAAGAAAAAAAATAGAGTTTCTACAAACAAATTCCTTTATATATATAGTAAGATTTTGACATTTCGTGTACTAAAAAAGTGCACGGTTTATAAAAATAGCTCAAACTATGTTTATAAAGAAATAGTTTGAGCTATTTTGATTGTTCTTCTACTTTTTTTACGTAATTTGTTATTATGAGCAGAAAAAATTTTTTTACATTACATTCACAATGTAAAAAAAAAATTTTTTCTGCTCTCTTTTTGAATAGATTTTTTTTGACGGGATCACGGGATTCCCGTGATTCCCGTCCCGTGGACATTTTTAAAAACACGGGAATTCCCGTTCTCGTGATTGTCAGAAAACGGGACGGGACGGGAACACTTATTTCAATATATTTCACGGGCTCATTTGGTGTTTACTTAAGGGGTTTTTCGCCCAGGGTGGTTCTACCGGGGTAAATTTGGTACCAAACGATTTCAAATAGTCCCCTGATCATTTTCTGAAATGTGCGTCGAAAAAAATTTTTTTTCGAAATTTCGATTTTTTTTTCATAGGGGGTACCAAGACAATTTTTTTTCGTCTTGGTGCCCCCTGTGAAAAAAATTTTTTTAAAAAAATTTTTTTTTTATTTTAAAATCATTAAAATGTGTCTAAAACTTTTTAAAATAACTATTAAAGTCGTTTAAAGTGATCAAAAAGTTCAAATATTAGAGTTATAGCATCTAAATGATGTTGGGGATATTGATTAAAATTGATTTGCCTGCAAAAAAAATTTTTTCTGATTTGGTTGCGACGGTTTTGTGATTGATTATGACTAAACCAAGCATGGAGAATTTTTAAATGACATTTTCAAGCTTTTAAAACCATTTTTAAGCATTGTTGTTGATGTTGGGGATATTGTAGCATACGGTATTTAGAAAAATGAATAGAAGTCAAGAAGGAATGAAGCTATATGGTTCCTTTTGGTATTAATATAATCCCTGTGTGATAATGAAAAAATTGTGCGTTCAGATTTTTGATTACTGCTTTTATTCCATTTTTATGTCAAAATGAAAAATATGCCAATGTTGTTGGGGTACTTCAAAAAATCTATAGAACTTAAGATCCTGTTAAGTTAGACTTGCCCATATGGTTTTATTTTGATCATAACAATATAATGATAAAATTGTGCGTTCAGATTTTTGATTGGATGTCATATACCCGATTTACATGAGGTCAAATTTCATTTTTTGGAAAAAAGCAAAAAAAATGGCTAAGTTACAAAGGTTAAAATTTTTTTTCAGGGGATTTGTTAGGGTAAAATGACTTTACCAATACAAGTATATAGTTCATGCAAAGAAAAAATCGAGGAGTCGAAGACCACTTTTTCAGTTAATGCTCCCAGGCCATACTAATAACTCCTTTTTGACTACATTTTTGAGCAAAAATCACCATGTTACAAAGGTTAAAATTTTCTACCGAAGCAAAGATATAAACATTCTGGTGATTCGAGGTTGTCAGGGAAGCTTTAGGGAACAAAAAATCGAGGACTCGGAGACATGTTTTCCAGGTAATACTAGAATGGCATCGTAAAAAGTGCCAAAAAATAGGGATTTTTGACAATTTTAACCATTTTGGTTTTTTTAAAGGCACATTTCCAAATTTACTCAGATATCGCCAAAAACATTTTTTTTGGTGTTCCTGGACTCTTTGGCATCGTTTAAGACCAAAACGGCCTAACTATACGTTTTTCATCCAAAAATGAGCCCGTGATTTATTGGAGAGAGAAAAACGGGGAGAGGGAAAAAAGAAAGAAGAAGAAGGAAAAAACGGGAGAGGGAAATTGGGAGGTAGAAAACGGGAGAGGGAATAGGAGCCGAAAATAGGCTCCACCCAAGTGTCATTTTTGTAGACCTCTCACTACTTATTTCCCAGTTTTGGAAATGAATGACAACTAACCTATTTTGTGGTGACTTGCTTCCTCTTTTTTTCTTGTTGTTTTTCTGCGACTTTAAGAGTGTTGTGCATAATTCTTTAATTTTTTATTATTTTTTAATTCAGGTAATATTATAAAAAAGACTACTAAGGATTTTTGTGTCTTATTTTCATTATTTTTTGGTTTTTTTGCAAAACACCAAAAAAAGTCGCCTCTCTGACCGTAGAGGTTGGCAACTTGATATCGAGTTAAGCTCCCATATTTTGCATAAATACTCGTCTAGTATAGGGAAACATTTAGGAAAAATATTAGCTGCGGAATCCTCAAACTCGAGGTTTAACAGCGGCACAAACATGCTCTCATTACCTTCAACATCAAAAGTCAATTTTACTGGATTTCAATTTTTTGGCATAATTGGACAGATTTATAGGTTTTCGACATCGCTGAACACGATAAAATACTTTTCAAATGGTATTTCCTTGCTGAATTTCGAGATACAAGGTTTCGAACTTTGTAAGTTTTTGTATATATCGTTCTAAATTTTTCATACCCTGTATCTCGAAATTCAGCAAGGAAATACCAATTGAAAAGTATTTTATCGTGTTCAGCGATGTCCAAAACCTATAAATCAGTTGAATTATGCCAAAAAATTGAAATCCAGTAAAATTGACTTTTGATGTTGAAGGTAATGAGAGCATCTTTGTGCAGCTGTTAAACCACCAGTATGAGGATTCCGCAGCTAATATTTTTCCTAAATGTTTCCCTATACTAGACGAGTATTATTGCAAAATATGGGAGCTTAACTCGATATCAAGTTGCCAACCTCTACGGTGAGCTTTTCTCTGCGGATTATTTGAGCATTTTCTTCACATCACCCATATCTGCACAGTCCCACATTAAACGAAAAAAAGTTATCTGAAATCTTTTAGATAAAATAAATATGCAAAGCAAACAAATATTTTGTTTTGTTTTGGTTATACTCTGCTCAACAATGTTTTATTTAACAAATGCTAAAATCCTTAGTTCAACATTTGATGACCTAATTCACCAACAAGTTAGTAAAATGGAAAACACAGCTACTCAACTTGTTGAACTCGTTGATGAATTTGCATCCGAAATTGATTGGGAAACTCGAATCAATATTCGCAGTTATTTTGAAATGCAGAGAGACCACATAACGTTCATTGAATTTGCTATTAAACATAATGGAAAAACGTTTAAAATTTTTGATTCTGATAATGTTAAAAAAGAAATACCATTTTTAAGTGAACAACAAGCAGAAGCAATTTCAAGAAATGACATGATTAGGAGATCACTTTTTCTGGTAGAAGATGATATTGAAGACACGAAAGGCTATGAACCAATATTAAAGCTCAATAAATACAAAGATATTATTTTTGAAATACTTGAAATTCAAGAAAGGCAAATTGCAGAATTAAAAGAAAACTTAAAAATTTCTGAAAGAAACATATTTTTTACAAAAGAAAAGTAAGTAGTTGAAGATTAATTTCTAAAGTATAAAATACACAAATATTCAAGATTTTATAAAATAAGGATAAAAAACTTCCTAAAATCTTTGCATACAATTTCATGGAAATTTCGGTTTTTATATGTGACTAAGGATTGGCAGCTCTAAAAAATAGCGATCCAAATTATCTTAAATGTTTTTCTGAATAAATAAGAAGATTCTTTTCACTCTTTTTTGATTTTTGTTTGTAAAATCTTTTTCGTTTCAGCCCTTCCCAAAAACGTTATCTTTTTTTCGCTTTATAATGAATTAATTTCGAAATGCATTTTTTTAACACATAAATTTTTTTCAGACATTTTCCTGTTTTTTCTATCAATTCACATTGGTGCAAAGCTTAAAAATCGTTGATTTGATACAGAAATATTAATGTTGGTCTCTGGCCTTTTAATCAGTTTTATTATTCTTGTCCAGTTTTATTCGTTTTTTCTTTTCTTTGTTTCTGTTCATCAATAAAATTATTAAGAAAAATGTGAGAAGCATGAGCTCAAAAATTTATCAAACAAAATAATTTAAGTCTTATTTAAACAAAATCAAAAATGTGCGGTTTTTTGCCCATTTTTTTACCTGATTTTCATAGCAGACGATTAGTTAAAGTACTCCTAACACTGTTTTCCCCGTTTTTTTAGATAATGTCTTTAAATCCAAACACAAGAACTTTTTAGGACATTTTTACTGCTTTTCCTATTTTACTAGTATGTACATTTTCTAGATAAACTTTTTTCTTTTCACTTATATTTTTCCTCTAAAAGTTAATCTCACAATTGTTTTGGCTGTTCACAAAATTGAAGGCATAAAATGTTTTTGAGTGCCTTTGTCTATCGACTCAAACAAGGGCTGCGGATGTCTCGATTCACTTTTTCTCTAAAGACAAAAAGGGGGGGAAAAGATCAACCTCTTAGGGCAAAAAGAAAACATAGGTGGACAATTGATCCCAAATAAAAATGTTAATAAAAGAAGGTGTGAACTTTTTTTTGCTCTGAAGGCGCACTGCAAAAAGGGAAAAAGAGAAGAAAAAACTTTCCAAAAAATTATAAAAAAAGCGAAGGAAACACTTGGGGAATACGGTATTCGAAATTTCTTACTATAAAATTTGTATTAAATTTTTATACATAAAACGCTGTTTTTTTCTACTTCGAGGACCCCTGTCCATTTAGAACTTGCACCCCATTTAGATTGATTTTTAAGTGTTTATGATATGTATTTTTATACACAAAAATGCTTCAGAAGAAACAATTTGCCGGGCGTAACTTGAGTTTTTTTGTGAGATCAAAAAAACTGCCAAAAATTGGCATTTTTTCCAAAATTTGATATTTTCAAGCTCGTGTAGCAGAGTTTCCAGGTTTGATATGGGTCCAAAAACCTTTCCATTATTAAATGGAATGAAATTTTTGTAATTTGTAATTCCCAAAACAATATATTATAAGTTCTCACTGATACAAAGCTTCACCTGCTTTTTTTTGTTCATAGCTTAGACACCAAAATTAATGTTAAATTTTATCATTACAAAATAGTTGTGTGAAATTTTATTATATAAAAGAATCTTTTTAAAAAAATTCTTCCTTATAGCTAACAATAAAATCAAATTTGAACAAAACTAATATAAATTTATTGTTACACAAAAAATTATTAGCGCCATTCTTATAAATTCTGTAACAGTTAGTTAGAGATTGTGGTTGTATCATTTTTAAATTATTGAAATTTTAATTTTTTACACACAAGCCCACAGGTTCCATTTTTATTGTACATTACTGTAATTATAAGAAAGTCGCTGTTTTTCTATTTTTTTTAAATTATGTTTGCAGAAACGTATTTACAAGAGTTAATTTTTGTAAAAAATTAATTCTTTGCTTTTGAAATACCAGAAAAAATCATTAAAATTATGGCACATTAATAATGGAAAACTCGTAAATCCATTAAACGAGAAAAACAAGGTTACTACTTGTAGTAACTTTGTTGTTTTATTTTTTAAAAAATTTAAAAGAAAAAACTTTTAAATTGTTTCTTTGGCAAAAACTAGTTTTTCATCTTTAATTTTGCTACGAAATCCTTTCGAAATTTGAAGTTTTTTATTCCATAAATAAAATAGAAAATATCTATAATTTGACACAAACATGTAACTTTTTTTCGTTACAGTATGAAAAATAAATTTTTTTTTACAAGCTTGTAATCGAATTTAGTAGACTCATTTTTTGATGTTTTTGGTAAAATTTCTCCTTTAAGAAAAAATGCCTAAATTGCCCCAGTATTATAACGCTATAGAGACAAAGAAAATCTTCAACAAAATTTGTTTGAAATAAAGGAAAAACGTTTTATTGTTTTTAGGCATTTTCAGATGCCGTTTATGACGTTGCTTTCTTCCTGTTAATGTTTTACTTTCGCTTTATTCCGGGTGATAATTAAATAAAAAACATAACAGTAGTGTTCCTTGAAAATAAAACCATGTCAATACTCTAAAAGCAAAAGTAACAATTTTTATTAAACTTTTTAAAAAATTTTGATTTTTTGAAAACGGAAAATTTTATGATAGAACATCTTTGGATTTAAAGGAAGTAGAAGTAACATCCATTTTTGGGTAAAAATAAAACGATCTGTTTTTTATAATGGCAAAAAACTTTGTTATTGCTAGGAACGTGCGCAGTTTTTCAAAGTTCGCCAAATATTATAAGTTTGGTAGCATTAGAATCGCCGTAAAAAAATCATTGGAAATAAAAAAAGAAAAAAGCAAAAAAATATTAAAAATGACGTTTAATTAATGGTTAAAAGCCAAATGCAGAAGAAAATTCTGAATGTGATAGACCTAATTCCAGACCGGAACTTCTCCGAGTGTAATGTACCATAATAAAAAAACGGAAAAAAAATACGGTTTTCTCCTATATTTTTCGTTTTTTTTGCAGAAAAATGATATTCAGAAGTAGGATTTTTGGAATCTCTGTATTTTTTTACAGATATTAGGAAAAAACGCCGCACGTTGCTGCGCACGTTCCAAGTTAGTGCAATAGAAAATCAATTTTCTTAACGCTTTAAATGACCTTTATTTGAATTTAAAATATGGTTTTAAGGAAGATGAATTGATTATAAAAAACTAGCATTTAACTTTTTTCAACCAAAAACAACTGACATGTTTTTTGCACTTTTATGACAAAATATGTCCATTGAAAAAATAAATTGTTCCCAAAGTACTTCCAAAAACTTTATTTATAAATATTTCAACATGTTTTATTAAATTAAAAAAAGATCTACATTCGAGGGTAATATATTTTATTTAAGATAAAAGATGAAGACAAAAAAAAGTAAAAATTTTATAAGAACAAAAAATGAAACACAAATACAACATACAGAAAATAAATTATTCACACTTTAAAACAATTTGATACTATCCTTCTTCCATTACAATTCATCTTTACCATTTTTCAAATCTTCTTTACCATTTTTCAAATCTTCTTTACCATTTTTCAAATCTTCTTTACCATTTTTCAAATCTTCTTTACCATTTTTCAAATCTTCTTTACCATTCTTCAAATCATCTTTACCTTTGTTCCTAAAATTTACAATTTTAAAAATCTGCATCTAATACCATTAGAAAAACTTACATAATGCTTTTAATCCATGGATTAAAATTTTTTAGTTCTAGAAAAACACCCAATCGAACACCGTCTTGAACAATAGTAGATTGTTGAATTCCAATTAAAAAAAGTGTTTCATTTCTTGCAACAAATACACCTGATCCAGAATCAGATTCAGTAATATGAGCAGTAGAAAAACCAATGCTGCTGAAATTCCCTTGATGGAACGGATAAGCCTTTGCGAACCGAAGTTGTTCTGCATTTTGTGAAGCATTTTCTTTTGCATCATAACGACCAAAACCTGAAAAGACAACAATGCTAATATAATTTGTTTTGTTTCTTATAAAATATTAGAAAACATACCAGTAAAAATTGCAGACATTCCGTCATAAAAACAATATGGATCGATATCAACAACACCAATTTTTCCTTTATATGCTAAAAATTCACCTTCAATGATAACAATTGCAACATCATATTCTGAATTTCGCAGAAATTTCATCTGCTCTTCCAGAGTTTCAGGTTTTCGATGTTCTTTATCAAATCTTTGATGAATAATTGTTTCCATGACTTTGATAATATTCCCTTTATTTTTTCTTTCTGATCCATATTTAACTATCGCAGTTGATCTGATTATGTCATGATGAAATTTTCCTTCATAATCTTCTGTTGAGTCACAATGCGCAGCCACAATGAACATGTTTTCAGAGATTATAACTCCACCGCAAATCTAAATTAATCGTTGGTTCTTTTAGATATAATGTTAAACAAAACTTACGATTAAAGGTTGACCATCATAACCACGAACAAGAATCTGAACAGTATTTGGCATAGTTCCAATAGGGATTTCTTTACTACGGCAAATCGCTTCACCAAGTGTTAACATTGCAAAAAGAACAATCATGATTCTCATTATGAATCCGAAATAACCACAAACAAATACATTTCGAACAGAACCCTTTGGAGAATTTGTTGCAGCAGAAGAACTTTTTGAAGGAGTTGCAAAAAAATAAACGAATTGACGTGGAACAAATTTTGAGACACGATTAATTCCCCAATATGCAGAAGCTTTCAAAAGTTCAAGATTCTTTTGAGTTGTAAAAAAGAGAATTCGATCCGGATCATCCAAGCCTGAAAATAAA
>CABFKP010004590.1:0-10922 GCA_901779475.1 Panagrolaimus davidi
TAGCATTCATATTTTCATTTATTGTATTTAAATCAGCAGATACATTTAATCCACGAAATGGTTCAGGTGAAATGTTAGAAGTATTTTAGTTTTAGAAAAAAAATTACATTTGATTATTGAAGTTTATTTTAAAATATATAATAAATATTTTTTTGTTCAAAAATTTTGTTTTTTTAAAAAAGCAATGAAAAGCGCTCATAAGCGAACTATAAAATTACGAGCGGTGCACTTATTGAGCACTTTATGGGTGACTTATGGAATGGAGCACTTTTTCGTCAATCTGAATCAATCTTCTTGATTTTCACTAACAATACCATCAGTTTTTTTTATTTTTTTCTATCTAAGGTGTTTAATTATAAAAAATCCAACATTTTGAGCCCAAGGTCATCATTACTAGTGAGATATAAGCAAAACTTTTCCAAAAAAACGAAAAAACCTGCATAGTCCTACTTCGAGGACACAGTTAAAATTTAATGAACAAAGAACGATGTTCATGAACACAGTTTTAAATATTTAAATGAACTCTTACAGCTTTGTTTATTTTGTAGTTTTATAATTTAATAATTTGTTTGAATTTTTGCATTTTTTTCAAAATATTTTATTAATTTACATATGTTTTTATAAGAAAAGATTTAATCTGAAAATGTTCAATTATTTCGTTTTGATAATTTTTAAACTTTTAAAACCAGTTTTTTAAATGTGGTTTGTTAAAACAATTATTAATTAACAAAATACATAGTTCAATTATTGAGAGATAAGTTTCCATCATTAAGACGCCACAGTTTTTATAAGGTAAAAAATTAATAAGTTGAACCGCTTTTTAAAATATTTAAATTTCTTGAACGCATCATTTTATCAACAGTATTATCACTTAGAAAAAAGGAACCACTGCATGAAAATTTTTTATCATTCATTACAAATATATAACATCATTATTCAGTTAATTTTAAAAATATACAATTTCGACGATTGTTGAATTTCATTATTTGAAGAAATTTGCAAAAATATTAATACTACATTGTTGCTTTTCCAGTTTATTGCATTTTTGCCACTAACTTTTAAGTAGTTTACCGAACAAAAAATCAATGAAATCATTTCTCACCAATATCGTGTTCAGTTTTTTTGATATTTTTCTATTTTGTCACAGTTTATTTGATCATTAAAATCGACAATAAACTCCTTGATAAGTACTTTTCCCCTACTGTAAAAATTAATCAGTTTAATTTTTTTTCCAAATTTTATATTTAATTTTTCAGTTTTTTATTGATAAATTATAACATTTTATGACCTATCAATTTAAGATTGTAGCCATTTTTTAAAATTTTAAGACATCAGCAATTTTCCGTATTTACTATTTGGTGACTGAACTTTGAAAATAAAATTCGGCAAGTACTATGTTATTATCAATTTTACAGTTTACAAAATTAATTCATTATGAAATAGAGTTTTTGTTTATTACTTCTTTTTAAACAATGTTCTAACATACACGTATATAAATCATGAATAATACAGGTCGCAGTTTTTATTTTCCAAACATGTCGAAGTTTCTTTTTTACTTATTAAATGGATCGTTTTTTCTTAATTTGCAACAACAGATAATTTCAGTTTAAAAAAATAACTAAACAAAATAAACAAATTTCTTTTTTGTTCTTAATACAATTCAAAATTTGATGAATGCGAAAAACAATTCGTATGAGATCTGAAACACAGTTTGAACAAGATTGTTAAATTTGATCATTACAACGTTTCAAAAATATTCTTGAAGAACATATCGACATCTCTAAGAACAGTTTTAACAAATTTGAAAAGCTCAGGGCATGTTCATCGAAAAGGTTTTAAATTTATGCAAAAAAGGAGTTTGAATAAATAAACCAGAAGATTAGTTTACAACGTACAAGAAGCTGCTGTTTATATATTATTATTTCATTCTTGTCTGTGCAAAAAAGTCTTGGAAAAAAAAAGATACGATTAAAGGTTTACAGTTTTTAAAATACATGAAACTATTAACATTTTTCGATGAAGCTGGAGGACAGTTAATAATAAAACATACGGATTTCTTGTAAAACTTTTAATAATCTTATTTGTACATCCTAATTTTTAATTTTTACCAAAATTGTTCCCATTTTCGACCAAAACATTTGCATTAATATTTGTTTATGTTTGATATAAAGTTAGTCATATTGATTCTCTCAGTTTAAAAATTTTTTAATTTACTTAACTCGTTTCATGTTCTACTTTTGGTCCCAAAGTTTTTGAAAAAGTAAGTAGTTTATTTGTAATGCTAAAAATTTTAATTTATGTTCCATTTCAAACATATATATTTTTAAAACATATTTACACAAAAGCTGTTCTTTCAGCATTCCACCAATTTTTAACCGGAATACAAAATTTGAACAGTTTTAAGCAAAAGAAAACATAAATTTTATACCTTTGCCAGATTTGTATTTCTTTTTTTGATAACATTTTATTTTCATTTTTATTTCAGTTTATACAAATTTTGTGCAACTTATTTTAAACCTTCATTTATTTGATTTAAAATTATAAAAAATATAGTAAAATTTTATCTTACTCCAAGTTCATAATCCCTTTGTTATTAAATTTTTGAAGCCCTTTTCCATTTTTTAAACAACAAATTTCACATTTTTTTGCGCTTCATAAAAAAGAACACAGTTTGATATTTGTTACTTTTTTTGCAAACAGAGTTTTTTCTCCGTTTGATATTTTTCGGCCTCATTTTTAAACCGTTTGTAGTTTTGTAAATTTACATTAATTAAAGATTCAATTAATTTTTTTGTCACAAAAAATAAATTTTTATCACGGTGTTTTAATTGTAAACTAGAAAAAAAAAGCAAATTAAATGGCTGTTTTAATAACAAACAGTTTTTACAAAAAAATAATCTCGTATTTAATCGTTCAATTTTTACACTTCGTAGAATGTCGTTCATTTTATTATAAAATTTTAAGTAGCAGTCATTTGTATTCAAAAAAAAGTAATCCACAATTGTTTTCCCAATTTTAATTATAACAATTTAAAGGAGTGATAAAAGCTTACAATCCAAAAGCAATGCAATTATTTGCTAAATATTGAATTTTTTGTTCATATTAGAAAATCAAGATAATATTACAGCAGTTTTTTTTGCAAAATATTACAAACAAAAAGTTCATCAACATTTCTATTACCAAGTATTTACAGATTTACAGACTATTAAATGCCAATCAGTTAAAAAAACCATTTCTTATCCTAGTTTGACGGCAAAATAAATTACAGAGTTTAATAAAATTTTACTAAAACTTGAAATAAGCTGAAATAATGTTTTCCGTTTTATTCAGTGTTGTTCCAAAAATTTTTGGTGACTCCGACTCCGGAGTCGATAGATTGACTCCGGCGGCTTATTTTCTTTGATCTTTTCGATGCATCGACTCCGACTCCGACTCCGGAGTCGACTCCGGAGTCGAAACAACACTGGTTTTATTGTCGCTTTTTTACAAATGAAATTAGTTTCAGTTTAAAATTGTATGTAGAACCACCACAACCTCCAAGATTTCTTCAGTTAAATAAATTCACAAATTTTTGTTTATGAACAATGTGTTGGTAATTACAGTTAAAAATTTTAACTTGTTTACTTACTTTTGTAAAACAGTTATTTATTTCATTTAAAATTACCGTACACATTTTTTAAAAAAAACTTCGAAAAATTAAAAGTTTAACTTAAACGACTTCGATTTAAATATATTTTTCTCTCATAAATTTGTAAAAAAAATTAAAGATTTACAACCGTTACTTCCAGTTTTTAAACAAAGATTAATTACAAAAAAACTGAATTAGAAATTTTCAGTTTTTTCTTAATTAATTTTTTCGAATTAATTTTTTTGCAAACAGTTTAATGAAATTCATAACTCATTTTTATCGCTTAAAATATTGTTCCATAAAATACAACAGTTTTAATCAAAATGGATATTTATGCCATATCCAAATAATTTGCCATAAGCTTCCAGTTAAAAAATGTTCAAATCAATGTTATCTATAGCATAATCTCAAGGGTAAAACTCAACGTATATTCAAGATATTGACATGTGGTAAATTTTATCACGTAATTTTATGATGGTTGAGTTATCCTGGCAAGTTTCAACATCTCCGGATCAGATTTCGTAATTTTGCGTTTCTTTCCAATAAAATAGGGTTATGAATATTCAGTGAATTTTTTTGTCTATTTCTCTGCAGTTTTTAGCGTTTTATTTTTGAGCATTTTTTGTGATTAAAACAACCCATCTGATTTTCATATAAAATTTTAAAAGAGTATTATTTAACACGTGAAAAATGAAAACCAACAAAAAAAATTGAAGAAAATTGTTGGTTTTCAAAAAAAAACTAAAAACGTATCTGTTACTTATGGTTTCGGTCATGGAGAGAATGACCAAAACAATAGACAAAATCTTCCGGGAAAGAACGGAAGAGAATAAAAAAGAGCAGAAGTTGAACGAGAAACCCTAAGTGTTTGGGTTAAAAATTAAATTTTGTAAAACGTTATTATCTTTTCTTATCTGTGATAAAATATTTTTTACAAGCAAATAAAAGTCACAAAAATATTTCTCATGTAAAAAAAGTTTAAGTTGGATTTAATAGTTATGTATGTTAAAACCAGCAGTTAAATGTCTGTTATTCAAAATCCTTGTTAAGAATAAAAAATAGTTTATATAAACATTTTTATTTTAACATAATACGTAAACATATAATAGAAATATGCGTAATACTAATCAAAATTTCAGAAGCCCATTATTATGGCTTTGGTTTATAGAATTATGCTGTTCAGAAGTCTGTTGATGACTTTGGGAAGGAAAAGGATCAAATTCTGACATTTCATCTTTTATTTTTTCAGGTGAAATAATATATGTTGCGTAATTCGGTTCAGAAACAGTAATATTTCTGATGTTGGATGACAGCGGTACTTCATATATGTCTGGGAGAGAAAAGCAATTATTTCTGCTTGGGTCGTCAATATTAACGAGATCATGGTTTGGTGGCATAGAAATTTCATTATCATAATTTGGATGCATTTGGCTATTTGAATTTTGATACGACAACAAATGGTTGTCAGTAAAAGGATACCCATTTAAATGATAATTTTGAATGAATTCTGCTTGGTGATAAGGACTTGTAAAAATATTTTGAGTAATGAGCTCAGGTTGATGGTTCAGACTTTCCATCTCTTCTGTTTTTCTTTTTTCAGCAATTTTAAATTCGAAATCTTGAAAAGCAGCATCTGTTTTAACTTTAAAGTTATCAAGACAATCTGGGCATAATCTTACTTTTACCATAGTTTTCCATTTTCCTGGACCATAATACAAATCCTGCAAATTTTTTCAAGTTTTTAATTTTGATTACAGTTTTCTGTTTGCCAGCGGCATAGCAGGTAACAAACATTAGGCCGCCTCTAAACAGCATTCTAGTTCACTAAAATTTTTTGTTTTACCCTACTGTAAATGCACTCAAATTTTTAAGTTAATGTTGTACAGTGGGGTAAAACTAAAAATTTTAGTGGACTGGAAAGTTTGTTGGTAAGGGCATAAAAATTATATTACCAGGACCAATTAAAAAAGAGTTCGGAAAACCTAATTGAATGCTTACTTTTCTAGGCAAATTTTTATCTTCAATTCCATGTACATATCGCATAAAGTTTTTATCATCAAAAGGCTTTTGGAGTAAAAAGGAAGAGGAGGAGGAAGAAGAAGTATGACTTAATGTAAAACATAAATTAATATCCATCACCATTAACTGTTCAAATGTTTTTGCATCAGTGATATCCCCACATTCAAAACAGCAATTACAGCAGCTACTATCCATTTCATGGTCATTACAATATTCAAATTTATATAATGGTTTATGTTGTACTCTTGGAAATCGAGATGTATTGACAAAGTTTTTATTATCACTTATCAAGTTTAGTTCTGCCAACGGCAATAGATTTGTAGTTTTCGACTTTTCAAGAGGTGGTTGAAAAATTATTTGAGGAATAACTGGCAGCATTTGTAACATTGGATTATCACGTATTTCCAAAATAAATTCATTTTTTCGACCTTCGGTAACAAAAAATGGACAAATATATACCAATTTACAACCATTTACTGCTAAATAATCCAGCTTAAGTTTTTTCAATAAACATGGAATTTTATGCAAAGCATTTCCATTCAGATTCAATATTGAAAGATTTTTTGGTAAACGTTTCCATAAACTTTTCTCCAAATTTCCATCTTCATAATTAAATCGATTGTTTTTTAAATTTAAATATTTCAAATTTAAAAGATTTTCAAAACCATTTGGAAGGAATGTGATAACATTATTTTCCAACTGAATAACTGTTAATGCTTGAAGTGTAGTAATTGTAACGGATATGAGTTTAATGCTGTTGAAATTAGCTTCTAATCGACTTAAGCTATTCAAATTTGAAATATCACCAATTTGATCTATAGAATTTTCTTCGATTTTCAGTACTTTTAAAAATGATGGCAAAGTCTGCCATGACATGGCTGATACTTTGTTGTTCATCAGATGTAAAGACTTTAATGACGGAAATGACTTCTGCATATCAGTATTTGGATTTTTGAATATTAAATCCACTGAATTTTCTTTCTAAAATTATGTTATTATTACTAATGGCACGCAGCAGGTTGTAAATCAGATATGATGCTGGCAGTTTTGAGAAAAGAAGAGTGGCAAGGCAAATGTTTTGTTAAAGGAGGCGGACCCTTTGATCCATTTTTAAAAAAAAAGGATTTCGAAATATTTCTTTTTTTTCCAAACCATCGATATTCGTGATCAGGGTAACTCTTGAAACGAAAAAATATTTCTTTTGTTAAAAAAATAAAAACAATGGAAGCTGCATTTTCGTTTCAAGAGTTTGCCTGATCACGAATATCGATGGTTTGGAAAAAAAAGAAATATTTCGAAATCCTTTTTTTTTTAAAAATGGATCAAAGGGACCGCCTCCTTTAATCCTAAAATATGCCGCAAACCAAAGAAATTAATGTGGTAGTGAAGGAGGAAGAGGGGTTATTGACGTCAAATCTGGGTATTCCTCAAAAAACAAACCTCCAAATTTATTTTTTCAAGTTTAATAAACCTTAAATTGCATTTATCAATAAGATTAATGTTGTTTAGTTTGTTTGTTCCTTTGATAATTGATATATTTTGAAGGCTTTCACTGATACTTTCCCATGAAATATACTAAAATGTTGTTATTTAAATATCTTATTAAATGTGTGATAAAAGGTGTGATCCACGGCAGTTTAGAATCCATGATTCTTGAGAATATACTGGATGATTCAAAAATACCTTTACTTTTGTTTTTGATGGGAAATTGTTTTTTTTTAGTTCTGAGAGCTCATATTTTCAGGGATGGCGCGATAGTGTAAAATGGTCGATTTTGTAAGAAAAAATTATTTTTGTGTTTTTTTTTAGTTTTTTTCGGCATTTCTAATCATTTTATTAATTACGCAACAAAATAACGTGAAAAAAGATGAAAAACCTTAAAACGCATTTTCGGCCGCTTTTTTGTATTTAAAATTAGCTCCTCCACATTTATAAAACATCTCTGAAAATATGAGCTCTCAAAACTAAAAAACAACAATTTCCCATCAAAAACAAAAGTAAAGGTATTTTTGAATCACTCTGTATAAGAAACATAAACAAACCTTTAAATCTTCATTGCCCAATTCGAATGTCTCTAATTGATTTAAGCTTTTAATATCTGAAGGAATATGTGTAATACTGGTATCTTGAATATTTAATCTCATCAGGTCTGAAGGTAAATATTTCCATGGAATTTCTTTCAGCTTTTGATTATTTGCCAAATTCAATTCCTTCAAATTATTCATTTCTGAAATTGATGATGAAATATAGCTGATTTTGTTGTTCTTTAAATTTAATGAAGAAAGAGTTGTAGGTAATGCTTTAAAATTTGATAATTCTGTAATGCCACAGTTTTGCAATGTTAACTCTATTAATGTTGAAAAAGCAAAATTTTCGATGCAAACAGGAATATATGAATTATCGTTCACTTCTCTTTCATAATTTGTTATTTTATTATTAGCCATTTTATTGATGTTTCTTGTTGGAACGGCGACGCCATTATCCAATGTTGCTGAAGTTGTTAAGCATGTTGAAGAAAGGCTATCAATATTTGGCACATTACTAATATCAGTAGTTCGAAAATTTTCTGCAGACGATTTTGAAATTTGTAACAATTCTTTAATTTGTTGACTAATGTCTACAAGCAATTGAATTGAAGAAAGCCATAGATTCTGTTTTTCTTGTAATATTTGATATTCCATATTTTGCCTTTCGCGAAGTCGTCGAATTAAAGTTCTTTGTTTTTCTTTTCTTGTAATAAGTTTTCGCGGTGATTTATCATGGACGTTCTGATTTTTCGGTGTTGCAGAATTTTTGATCGGCGAAGAATTTTGAGATTCGATGGCATTATTATTTGAAAGATCCTCAGGTACTGACTTGTTGCAATTTTCGTTGTTTTTCTTAAACAGTTCTTTCCATTTTTGAAAAAGCTGATGTAGTTTTGCATTGTTATCATTTTCAAAAGATACTGAGGCAAGTTTACTTTTTAAATTTTGCACATATGAATACAAATCTTGATGCTTGCTTTCAGTTTTCGTAATTTCGGTTTTGAAATCTTCACGTTGAGCTTTTCGCCTTTCATAATATTCTTTAGAATTTTTAACCTTTGCTTCCTTTCGTTCATTTTCGCTTTTAAATATTGCTGGTCGGCCTGGACCTCTTTTTCTCGATATAAGATCTAAAAAATAATACGTATTATTACATTAATAATCTTCAATTTCATTTACTTTTAGGAGGATCAACACTTGACTGAGAAATTTTATCATTGTTGGATTCTTTGGCATTTATTGGTGTATCAATTTCGCTTGCTACAACAATTGCTTTTTCGTTATTACTTCGATCTTTTCCAGCACTATTTTGACAAATAAAATGATGATATTGTGAATATTTTGCTCTTTGTGGTCCTACAAGGGTTTATGTTAACTAGAATCCAAGCATGTTTTGGAAGAGAACTTAAAGAAAAGCATTTAATTTCTTGAATGAATCTTGCATTTTCTGGTACACTTATTTCTTTGTTCATTTCTGAATCATTTACCATGTTGACAAAACGGCTTATATCGTACATTCTCTGTTTTAGAACTTTACTATATGTCTCATTTGGCAGAGAAAATGGTATTTCCGTAAATGCATCTTCTTTTGATGCATCTGAAAATGAAAAAAAAAAATTTATAGAAACTGAATTTAGATTTAAAAGAAACAAACTGGAAATGTTTTTTATTCTTTCAAGATAATCTCGATAATACTTCTCTTCATCTTTGGTAATAGCCCCTCTAGTTACAGTATTTCTTATCTAAAAACCAATGCACTTGTACTTGATTTAAAGTGGTATGTCAAAAAATTCCAGACCACTGAAAAACATTCCAGCCCACTAAAAATTTTTGTTTTACCCTACTGTACAACATGGAAATTTGAACAATAAACATAATTTAAGTGCATGTACAGCGGGGTAAAAAATAAAATTTTAGCAAACTGGGATGTTTTTTGGAGAGGGTCAATGTTGTATGATTAAATTCGATTAAATTTAATTGTTATTGAAAAATTTGAATTTTTTATAGACACCCGCCAAAATATCATATATTAAAAAAACTTACACATCGAACTGTTATTTGAATATCAAATTCAATATCATTTGGATAAAGCTTTGAAGAAGCAATCAAAAACTCTGATACTGAGTTTGAGATCATACGAAATTGCACAATTCCTGGCTAAAAAAATATTAATAAAAATTATCTTTTTGTTTTTAACCTACAAGCATCCTTATTCGTATCATTCCAGTATCATTTCTAAAAATACACATAAAAAACCTCCTTGACCTTCTTCTTTCAACAAGTAGTTGTTCTTCATATCCCATATTAATTTCTGTAAGATGATAACATTTAAATACTTCTGGAGCGTTCTTGATTTTTTCAAAAATTGCCAGAGTATTATCTTCAAGAGATGACTGCAATCCAGAATTTTCAATTTGTAATGACTTATCTTGAAACTTTTCATTCCATGGAAATATACTTGTTAAACAATAAATCCGTACCATTTTCCTTTTTTAAAAAATCAATCAGTATTCTTGAAAAAATAATTTTTTATCGAGTAATTTTAATCTTTGACGACTAAAATAAATGCATTTTTTCATTGATATATTTTTTAATGAGCAAAAATTGAAAGAAAAGAAAAAAAAGAAGAAAACAAGTTTGTCCCTTCTGCTCTACCTCTCTCTGTCTCTCTCTCTGTTCACCAAATGAATCAAAGCTGACAAGAAGGATTGCTTATCAGTGGAAGGCTCAGCGTCCACTGATAATAAAAAGGCGAACCTCAAAACAATATAAAGGAACTGCAATTTTTGCTTAAAAACATCTATTTGAATGCAGTTTTTGCTTGGAAACAACTATTTCTTTTAAGGATACAGATTTTTTTTAATGGCATATTTAAATGGATTTTTTGGAAAGTGGTGGGATTATAATCCTGAATGGAGTTGGCCCAGAGATTCAGTGAATTCAGATTCTGATGTTGTAAGTTTTCCTCAGTTTAGCTTTCCATCGTTTTTTGTCTGTTTTTGCACTTTAATTTTACTTTTTTTTTAAAGGACGATTAAAAAATGACATTTATCGAGGATTCTAGAGCGGATTCTGAAACAGTAGACTATGTTGATTAAGAAAAAAATTAAGAGAATCCGAAAATAATTGCTATTTTTTATTTGAGGACTTCCCCATACTGTAATCATTTTTATTCATTCTGTCAGGAAATCCTGCAACGAATTTCCTGCGTATCTATTTTCTCATAATATTTTACCAATAAAATCCCT
>CABFKP010004599.1:0-10922 GCA_901779475.1 Panagrolaimus davidi
TTTTTTCTTTCTTTCTCTGTATCTCTCTCACCACCACCGGTTAGGCTTTCTTGTTTTTCATTCTTTTTTTTTCTATGTATTGGCCTCCGTATTTATTACGTGTTTTATCATTTTATATTCTTTTCTCTCATCTTTCAGACGCACAGAAAGAAGTCGTTTACAATATTCTATTTGTTGTATTCCTTCCTTTTTTCAATTTGTTAAATATTTTATTTTGGTTTCCATTTTTTGATTCTTGTTTTATAAAAAAAAGAAACTTTTAAAAAGCGGTAGCATAAAAAAGACAGCAAAGAAGCAAGCGTTGAATACAAATTTTTTTCCAGAAGCAAACATTTGCAAAAAAATATTAAAAGTTACGAAATTCTTTTATGTAATAGTTTCAAGTTTTGTTTCACCATTTTCAAATTGAATAATATTAAATCGTGGGATATCAGTTGTTGCAGGAGTTCCATGGGGTAGCGGGGTTGTAATAGATGTAACTTTGTCAGTTGCAGATTCATGACTTTCATAAACAATTATACCATAATATACAGTAATTAAACCCAAAAGTATACTAATTGTTGAAAGAAATTGTGTTAAAAGTTTATCAGCTTCACTAAATCTTGTATAATCAATCGTCTAAAAAAGAATAATATTTTTGTTTTTTTTCTCTTATTTTTTTTGTGTGTAAAAAACATACATGAACAGTGAAAGAAGAAAAAATTGAAACATTGATTGCGCGCCAAAATGTTTCCACCAAATCACAATAGTATAAAATCAAAGCAAAACAGAATAAATATGTGAGAAAAATTGTTAAAAGTATAACAAAGATTTTAAGCCTTCGTTTTCTTTCAGATTTATCTTTTTTCTAAAATAATTAAATATAAATGTTTAAATATTTTT
The DNA here is from genome assembly GCA_901779475.1 of Panagrolaimus davidi. Taxonomy (NCBI): domain Eukaryota; kingdom Metazoa; phylum Nematoda; class Chromadorea; order Rhabditida; family Panagrolaimidae; genus Panagrolaimus; species Panagrolaimus davidi. The sequence goes on from CABFKP010004599.1 coordinate 883, forward strand.
AGGATTAATTTTAAAAACAGGGTTCCGCGAAATCAAAATTCATAGGGCCAAAATCAATATATCGAAATTAGCGAAATAATTTTTTCAGTCCTAAATCGAAATATCGAACTACCGAAATTTTTTTTGCTTGAAATCGAAATTTTTTAGGTCGGAAACTGAAAATTCGAAATTTCGATTTCGGTATTTCGACCTTTCCGAAATCGAAATTTTTTAATTTGTTTCCCAAGAAAGAAAAAAAATACTATTTCGATTTTGAAAAAGAAAAGCTGAAAATCGCAGAACCCTAGTTGAATTTTATAAGTCACCATTCTTTTAAACAAACAAACCTTTAAATAATAAACAATTCGATGTGCAAGAAGTAAAAGTGTTATAACAAATAATGGCACTCCAATAATTGTATAAGCTAATGCAAATAATTGTCCAATAACAGTTTTTGGATATTGTGTTGAATGCCCTAATGTTGTTAATAAACTCCAAGCATAATTTAAACAACCTTGAAAATTCCATTCTGTATCTTTTGGACGACTAATATTTAAATGATGTTCATAACTTCGAAGGGAATTGATTAATTCAGCCTAAAAAAATATCCAATAATTTTCAATTTAATTTTGCTTTTTTATAATCTTAAATTCAAATCTTTTTTGCTGCTTCTTTTTAGTTTTTTTTGCCATTTTTAGAAAAAAATGCCATTGTTTGAAAGAAGAATTTTATGACTTTGCAAAGTTTGACTTTACTATTATTTTTTTGCAATAAAAAAAGAAAAAAGAGATGATGTTAAAAAATTTGTTAGCAAAGATTTTTGGCATCTAAAAAAAAGAAAGAACGGAAGCAAAACATTTCTCTTTTGTCGGAAATGCTTTAATCAAAGCTTAAATTTATCCTTTTTTTCAAAAACAAACAAAACAATTGTTTGTTAAAATTTGACTAAAAACGAAATTAAATTTATATCGTTTTTGTAATGCTTAAACATGGATTTTATTTTAGTATTTGTAAATTCAAAAATTAATTTTTTCAATTTTTTTGGAAAAATTATTTAATTTCAAAAACCAAAGAAAAGTTTGATATTTATACTCGAAAAACTGTTATAACATTTTTCGTCTCTCGAAACGAATACCTTTTTCTATACTGTAGTTTTACAATAAAATCCTAAACTAACCTGTACTCGATTAGATTGATTCAAATCCATAATAACAAAAAGATTTTTTGTATCATTGAAAAGTTTATGAGTAATTTCCCGAGCAAATTGTTGCCTAAATTTTCAATATTTTTAATTTAAAAGAATTAATGCTTTTGGCAAAATAAAATTACCGATTAACAGCCAATTTTAAATAAAATTGTCGAACATTTCGAGAAACATATTGTTTTTCAAATAACCAAAAACTTCCAGCCCCAAATAAAAGATATCCGATTAGGGTTGCCAAAAATAAATATGGACTTATTCGTTGAATTTTTGTTGCGGTATCATCATTCACAAGAACCCATTTTCTCATTCGTAATAACATTTTTGGCAGCAGTTAAAATATATGGCAGTGTTAAAGGGATTCGACTGTTTAAGAGAAGGATTACAATTGATATCGATAAAAATTGTTGTCTTTAAGCGAAAATACAAATCCCAAAAAAACAAAAAAATTATGAATGTTTTTGCAACATTTTTTGGAGAGCTTTTAAGAATCACGATTGCGCAAACAAATAAAAACTTACCAGTTTTTTTTCTCTTTAATAAGCAAAAATTTTAAAAAAATCTAAGCTAATCAGAAAAAAAAGAAAAAGACCAGCTTCCGAAAACAACCAAAAAAGCGAATCTTTGACGTAAGATTAAAAATAACAGATTCTCTCTTTTCTATTTTTTGGTTGCCCTTTTTTGGCCTTCTTTTTTTTGGCTGTCCATAAAACCCCACAAAAAAAGATTAAAGCATGTTTCAACACATAAAAAACGAAGAAGAAAAAAAGTTTTAAGCATCAAAGAAAATCTTTTTTGTTGACTGACCGCCTTCTTTTATTTATATATTTTTTTTGGTAAAAATGAATCTGTCTTGACCCAATTTACAGCAACTATTTTTTTTGGTGGAAGGCTTCTTGGAATTTTTGCTTCTTTTTTGCCGGAAAAATATAAAGCGCCAAAATGAAAAGGGATTGTTGTATATTTGTGCATGATGAAGGGATAAAAAAAGAAAAGAAGAAGAAAAATCGGTGGGTGGTGCACTGCTTCTAACATCCCCCTCTTGGGGGTATACATTCTTCATAAAATATAAGAAGTCAATGATGATTGCAATGATGATAAAAAAATATGAAGCAAAAAAAAGCATGATAAAGCTTCTAAAAAGTTTTTGGAGAAATTTATTTTTGGTTAAAACATTTTATTTGAAATAAAGAGAATAGATTAAACTTTTGCAAAACTAGCCTAATCAAATTCAATTACATTTCGGTTTATTGGTTTAAATTAATTCAAACGTATTTTTTAGAAGATAGTAATATCCCTTATTTTTTTTGAAAAATAGAGAAGATACCAATATCCCCTTACTATTTTAAGGTTATTTCTGAAAAATACAGGTTTTAATCTTGATCGTTTTATTTTATAATTGCAAAAATTTGTATTAAAAGTTTAAAAAAAAACGTTTGTCACGTTTTGAAAGGTATACTATTCGAGGACCTGGATTCTCCTATATTTTGTTGTACGTTCATGACTTAGGAACGGGGGTTGGAAGTCTTTGATTTCTAAACGTGTTTTTACAAAATTTTCGCATTTCTACAATTTTATTCACTCACACTTATGCCATCATCAGAAATAATTAATGTAAAAAAAATATAATTTTTAAGATGATCATTTTTTGAAAAAACAATCCTCTTTTCTAGGTCAATATGATAATAGCTGTAATGGTATTTCAACATATCTCCAGAAATATAATTCCTTTTGGCTAGATTTATTTTGAAGAAGATGCCATTCCTCAATTTTATTTTTCGTTTGTTTCGCCATTCGAATAAAACATATCTATTAACATGTTTAGTTAAAAACCAAATCATTGGAACTGAATGACCAAATCAGTCACATTTAGGTGAACACTTATTTTACAGTTAAATTAAATTCTAATTTCGTTATTAAATAGTATTTTTGAATAAAAAAATAAAACCCAAAAATTTATTAAAAACTATTATAAAAAATTGTACAAATATAAATTAGAAACAGAAAGGCACAAAGAAATACCAGTAATAAAAGTAAACATGTAATTAATAATTTTATTGCTTGAAGAATTTATATTTTTTAAACGTTTTTCTTGTAAACCATTTTGTATTTTCCACATTCGAGATTTAACTTTTGTTATTCCAATTGGCGGTAGCCGATATGCTGAACACCAACAAAGTTCCCATGTTTGATCGGATTCACATCCCTCTCTTTCATCAAAATGTGAATGATTTTTCATATGTGTATGTAATTCTTCGTCATTTACACATTCCTCTATTTCTATTTCAGTTTCTGAAAAATAATAATAAATAAAGCTTTTCATAATTTTTTTGAATTACGAAAATGGTGGTTTTCGGCAAAACAATGGTTTTTTAAAAACTGTCATTCATTTAAAATTGATATAACCATTTTTTTTAAAAGAATTGTAAGTCAATAAAATTTAATTTTAAAAATTAGATAAAATTAGGAACACTTCTTTTGCCATTTGTTCTGATAATTAAAATGTTTTTTTTTCAAAACAAACGTTCAACGCTAAACTTTAACAAAAACATTGTTAAATTCTGTACCAATTGGAAAAAAAGGTCAGCGGATTTTTAAATTTTCAAGTTTAAAGAACATTCAATTTGACTTCCTTTTAAGTTTTAACATCGTTTATACCAGGGATGTGCGGAAAAGTGTTCCCCGGAAGTACTTCCGCACAGCCCTGGTTTATACAAACTTTAAAATACTGAAACTTTAAGCAGCAAATAAAAGGAAAAAACTGAAGAGTTTTACAAATATGTTGCAAATTGCAAATATTTTTTAAAGTTGAAAATATAATAATGTAGCTACAGTAATCATAGCTGTTTTATTTTGTAAATATCAACTAAAAATATAGAAAAAAAGAGAAAGCGCTAAAATTAAAATTGAAATATAGTTTTTAATTCAGAGGAATCTATTTCAACATTAAAATTCAGGCAGAAGTTTATTGTTGTTTTAAAAAATTTTTTTCAATCATAGTGTAAAACAAATCAGACCTTTTTAAGCAAGATTTTAAAATTATTAAAATACGAAAAAGTCATCAGAGAAAGAAATTTTTTATTTAAAGGCTGAAAAGCTGCTTACCTTCATTTATACTTTTCATACAATATAAATCTTCACCACTTTCCCTTAAAAGTCGATCATTACATGCTTCCGGATTACAAACTGCACAATCTCCATCTTCATCATTTGTACTATTTCGACGTTTTGCTAAAAGTGATGAAAGTCGAGAACGCTGAATTAATTGTCGAATTGGGACACTGCTATTTCGTTGCCGCATTCCACCGGTGGCATCTATTTTATCATTTAATTCAAAAATTGTTATCCATAAAAATATTGTCACCGCTGTCGTTGTTTTCATTGCCCTTTTTTCAGAAAAAAGGACTGAAAAAAGAAAGTCTAAAACTTTTTTGAAAAAAAAAGTTAATTTCAAAAGAAAAACAACTTTTAAAAGTTTAACTTTCAATGGAAAAAAGAAAAAAAAATTGTGGTAATTAAAGTTTAAAAGAATTCGTGAAAATGAGAGGGATTTATACAGAATAATAATGAGTCATTCGTGCTAGAACTTTTAACGAAATATAAAATTGGCCTAAAAATAAGAAAAAAAAAGTTTCTTGACTTTTTTGAGAAAACTTTTTTTTTGAAGAAAAAGCCCCCGCAAGCAAATATAAAAACAACAAGAAAAAAGTTCAAAAAAAAGAGCTAACCCCTTTTTTCTTCAAAGACCTTTTTTAAAAAAAACGCAAAAAGAAATAGACACCCAGCAAAAAAAGGAGAAAAAAAGAAGATATGGGAAATCTCAAGAGAGTAAGTATCTCCNTTTTTTTACTCTGTGTTGGAATTTTTAAAAAAAAATATGTATAACAAAGAATAAACTGCGCAACGCTGAAAGAAAGAGCAAAGTTGTTGGTAGCAAAAGAATGACATGGCATTGAAGAAAGAAAAAAGTTTAAAAACGCACTGACAAATTGCTTTCATGTATTTTTTTGTTGTTCTTGGGGTCATTGGAATGAGACACCATTGAAAAAAAGAATAAGAATGAATGGTGTTGCTTCAAACGACAAAGATAAGGAAGGAAATGATGGGAGAAGATAGAAAAAGAAAATTATCCAAAACAGTTTTGAATTAAAGAATGGATGGAAAAAATTAAGATGACTGAAATGTGTTTATAAAAATAATAAAAAAACCAAAGTTCTATTTTGAACATACAGTAAATCGTTTAGCCGTTGCAAGAATATTCCAAAAGAAAACTTATCAGCTCAAGTGCTGGCGGTGCGGACCGAAAAAAAAATTCGGTTTTTTTATTATAACTTTTTAATTATTTGTTTTAATTAAATTTCTTCTTTTGCCATTGATAATCTATAGTTGATAGGGCATTTTAATGCTTACAACTTTTAGAAATATAAAAAAATAAAAAAGATAACTTAAAAACACCGAAACGGACCGATTTCGAAATTTAAATATGGTTTTAAACATTGTTTATTTCAAAAATAGATAAAAAACAAAGCAAGAAAGCTCAAGATAAATTTTTTCCGGTATCAACTATAAAAATTTTTTCCAATTACTGTTCAATTTATTGAATATTTTCATTTTCAACATAATAGCTAAACTAGACTAATTAAAAGCATTTATTAAAATATCGAATATAACAATATAATCTTATGAGCAAAAGGATACAAAAGCTGGTTAAGAATTCTGAATGTCGATTTTCTTTGAAAATAAGTAGAAAATTCTTCTGCAGAACTATCGCCAATAATTGTATGCTTTCGCTAATGTTTATCATATGAATTCTTCTTTTGTCCTTCAAGTGGTTTTGCATAATCATATTCATCAATCTGACAATAAAAGAAATTAAAAAGGTTACGGTAACTATAAAAAAAAACTTACAGGAAAATCATCACGAGCATCAGCCCCACGAGATTCTTTGCAATTTTCTGCAGCAACAATTGTTTGTGATCCATTAATTAAAAGATTTTGAAGTTCTAAGGTTTCAATTAAATCTGAATTACATACAAGTCTACGATAATGTTTCTACAAACACTCTTGGAAGATAAAAATTTAAAACGTACAAAAATTTCAATTGATCTATCATAAATATTTATTGCAAAAATTGGATTTCGAATTTTTATTTTCGAATCAGATTTTCGAATGTACACAGTTTTTTTTAAATCTAAAATTTTACTTTCACGTTTAATCCAATCTTTGCTTTCAAAAAAAGTTTTTCAAATTCACTAATCTCAAGATTTTTTTTAAAACCAAAACTTTCAAAAAATTTTTCTATATTTTTGTAATAATTTTGTCACATTTGTTTTTTTGTGTTTGGAGTTTTTCAATAAAAAAAGTTGTTAATCGTTTTTTTGTTACACATTTTTACTCACAAAACTTTCACATTTTAACATTTATTTTTAAATCTCCTTTTCAGATCCATAAAGTTACTGTAACTTCAACAACAACAAATTCTCGACCATCTGTTTTAAAATCTGCAATAATTTCATCAAAGCCAAAACACTACAGTAGCCGTTCACAACCATATTCATTAACGACTGCAATGTTCATTCTTGCATTTTCAAATGATGGAAACTTTTCAAAGTTTGAATTTTTATTTGCAATTAATTCCTGCATAATGGGTCGTCGAATTCTTCAATGATGTCTTTCATTTCCAATAATAAGAGCTGCTAATGCTTTGAAGCCACAATGTTCATCTCCTTTAACAAGAATAAAATCAACTGGAATAAGATATGTAATATCTTATTCCAGTTTGCTTTTTTTTATATTACTTTTTTTTTTTTTTTTTAGTTTGCTTTTGTAAATATATTACTTTCAAATGGAATATTTAATCTTGCACAAGTTTGCTCAATCCATGACATTGAAGGAGGATTATAACGTTTAACATAAGCTCAAAAAATGTCATAAAAGCCAATCAATTTTTTTTATTATTTTTTGAAATCCCCAAAATCAAGTTAACAAAAAATTTAACGAAGATAGGCACATGATCAATAAAGAGAAATTTCTACTTCTGCATAAGTTTTCTTTTATTGTTATTTTTATCGCTTTTTATGTTACTTTTTTAACCATTTTTTTACTTGTTCTTTGTTTTTAATATATCTTTTATAACTTCAAATTTATGCCTATTTTTATTTGCATGTTTTAAACAACAGCAAGTGATGGTAGAAAAAAAGCTTTATTCAATGCAAAGCTATAATCTTGGAGTAAATCTCAATTCCCCACTAACATTATACAATTGAGAACGCGGACGATAACCAGAAGTACGGCGTTGTTGCTGTTGTTGTCGACTTGGTTGACGTGAAAATACTTCATTTTGTTCATACATTCTTACTAAAACAACTTACATTAGCTAAACTACAGTAACCTCAACAAAAAAACTTACATCCATCTATTTGAAGTTGATAACTTTGTGCACCCCTTGAACGTAAAGCTGAAGTAAATTCATTTTTATCCTTTTCCATTGATTCCAAAGTTTCTCGTAACTGTTGTCGTGATTGTTGAAGATATTCATTTCGGGTTTTAAGTTCATCAATTTTATTTTGAAGAAATCTTTGATTAGCAACATTTTCTTCTTCATATCTTTGATGCACATCATAAATTTGACCTTGAAAATATTGTCTTTGTTCTCTCTAAAACAAAAAAGTGTATAAATGTACTGTATTTGTAAAACTTACAAGTTCATTTTCCTTCTTTATTAAAACTTGTACATTTGTAATCTTTCATTTAATCGTTTAATTTCGTTTTCAGAATCTTTAATTCTTTGCCGTTCAAAAGTTGCTTTTTGAATATAATGCATTCGATCACGATTTAAGCTTCTCTCGGATTCTAAACTTCTTTTAAGATTTGCAATTTCTTGTTCTTTTTCAGTTAATGCATTCTTCGTTTCTTTTTCGCGCTTTAAAGCTTTTTCCAAATCAACTTTTAACATTTCAGCATCCCTTAATTCTTTTTCACGCTTTAAATCATTTTTGCCAAGATCTTCAACATTATTTTTGATTTTAGCAGCAAGAAATACAGAATGTTCGACAGCAAGAGCTACAGAAATAATTTTGTAGCCATTAAGATAGGCAGAAGTAATTCTTTTTGGAGTTGTAACACAATTTTCTTCGTCATGGTCAGTATCTCCGTCATTGTCAGTATCTCCGTCATTGTCAGTATCTCCAAAACCAAGTTGTCCAATTGAATCATCACCAAATCCATATGCAAAACCTAAAATATTATTACAGTTTAAACATCAGTTGTTTTCAAAGTACAAACAAACCGTTCTCAGTCCAAGCAATTGAACATTCATCTGCAGCAGTAATTCCAGCAATTTTAACACCATCTGGAAAATTGATTTTTTGAAGATAAAAGTATTGCCAACGGTCTTCATCATCTTCTACTTGATATGTTCCATATGTTCCAATTCCAGCAATTCCAGCAGCTCGAACTGCATTATGATTATTTAATCCAATACCAAAAACTTCACCTTTATCAGTTCGTGCAACCATATGCTTATCACCAGTAGCAAAATGAGTCCACTTTTTATCTGATGGAAAAGCGGGAGAATAAGTAAGACGATCAATACGATAATTATTTTCATTTTTAGATAAAGGAATGCCAAGTAGTCCAAAATGATTTAATCCACATGCAAAAATTCGACCATCCATTGCTCGACCCATTGTCGAAGATCTACCAGCAAAAATATTTGAAAATTTAATAAATTTTGATCCTTCTTGCACAGGTCGACGTAATGATTTTCCAGTAATATCTGACATCAAGGTTGACCTCTTTGTACGATCATATTCTATAGAAGTACTAAGTTGCCCATCTGAACCTACACCAAAGGTATAAATTTCGCCATCAGATGATAGCATAACAAGATGATTTTCACCAGCAGCAATTTTAACAATTTGAACATTATTATGATGAATTATCACTGTTGGACCCATCTCCATTTCATCAAACAAATGATAAAGTTCATCAACACCATGTACATCCATGAATTCATCCTAAACACCAAAAACTATACAAAATTACTGTACATAAAAAACCAACTGTTAGAAAGCCCCATGCAATAACACTTCCAAGATTAGTAAGACCAGCAGTAAATCCAGCACCAGAAGTTAATTGAACAATTTTTCCTTCTTTTTTAACTTCTTCAGTAAATTCAATTACTGTAAGCTCATCTGTCAATTATTTTTCCAATATCAAATTATTGGTCTGCAAAAGAAAAAAAAATTTTTTTACAGCAAATTATTTCTTTGTTTTGAAAGAATTATCTCGTAAATCAATAGACGGTTGAATTTTTGCAAGTGATGACTCCTTTTTTGTATCATTTTCTTTTGTAGGAACAGATTTTTGTTCACCTGCTTCTTGATCGTTTATTGTTGATTGTTGATTGACATCGGATTTGGAGACAGATTTTTTTATATCATTTTCTTTTGACAAATGCGTTTCACATACCGCTGAAGATAACGATGATTTTCGATGTTCAGTGTTTGATTTTGGTGCCATTCTTTAAAAATCACCAAAAAATGTGATTTGTTAGTACTGTTTTGGAGGGATCGATTTCAGATTAGATTTTCAAAAAACAATCAAATTTAAAAAAGTGTTAAAAATAATGTTGTATCTTATGTGGTAAGAACTTTTAAAACAACATAAATTTTTTCTCGATTCCATCAAAAAAATTTTAAAAAATTAATTTTAGGGCAATTACTAAATTTCGAACATGCAAACTTTGCAAACCAAAAATAATTTTGCGAACTAATTATTTTTTTTGATATCAGATCGCATAAGAAAAACCTATGGCTTTTCTTAAAAGAAAATTAAATGAACTCAAGTTATGGCAGCA
>CABFKP010004616.1:0-10902 GCA_901779475.1 Panagrolaimus davidi
CACCCTTTTGAATTCTCAACGTAAACTCACTAATTTTATGCAAATTTGTGAATGAAAAAAAGGGGGGGGGGGGAATTCGGAAACAGTGCCCAATTTTCACAAAACGTTCAAAGTTTTAGAATAGCCCTTTGCAAAATAATGAAACGGTGCGAAACAAAAAATTATATTCAATAATTTTTGTCCGTTCAAAAACGAACAAAACAAAAATTTCAAGATGAATAAAAGTTTGTTCTCGACAAAAACTGCAACGATGTGGAAATCAATCGTCTGCAAAATTTTCATCGGCTGAAGCAATGTGGATCAGTTTTATATTTTGCCTTATCTAAAAGCAGCAAATGAAGTCGTTTGTTTTTGGTTTCATAAATTTCGATATCTTTAAATATTGATTTTTTGTTTTCAAAAGTACTTATAACATTTAAAAAATAAGTTAAAAATCCAAAAAAAAGATAAAAAGTAGCAAGTTTTATACTCCTTTTTCTCATTTCTTAATTGCTGAAAGTTGTAAAATGATGTTTTTAATCTGTGTTTTTTGAAAATATATCTGTTGTGTAATTTTTGTTTTGGCTGCGATTTTGGAAAGCAAATTCATTCCAGAAAAAGCTTTTATGCTTCCGAAAAACAAAGCCAATCTTATAAAGTTATAAACAAATAAGTGTTTAATAAAATCTTGAAAAAAATCATGAATAATGGTGGTGAACTCTTTTTGCAACAACAATTCTATTTTTGAATTTATGTTTATTTGGCAAAGTTTTCAATTTCCATTTTTTTTTGTTTTATCAGAAAAAATAAGGGAAAAACAATATATTTAAAATATTCAAAAGAAAAAAAAAAACAGGAGATTTTCAAAATGATGAAATGGTAGAAATTATGTCTTTCATTTGTTAATTTTGATGAAAAATTATTAGCTTTATGAGTTCAACAAATTTTTTTTGTTCGGAGTAACCTTCTCCCGACACAATACATTACAAGAGTTTTAATATATTTATGATGCAAATAGGTGTTATTGTTGCTTTTTCAGCAAAAATTGTAATTTGTAAAATTTGAAACAATAATTCCATGTAAAAATTTAAAACAAAATTTTTTAAATAATTTTTTCACTAACACACTGGGATGAAGAATTCTCACATGATGTACTTTAAGCCTTTTGTGATGCTGTTCTATTTCTTAATTTATTTCCGGTTAGCTAACGTTATTATATCAACAAAAAAATATTTAAAATATTCAAAAAAAAAGCAAATAACTGCTGATTTTATGTTCGCGTCATTTTCCTTTTCAAAATGTTTAAAAAAATTTTCTTTTTTCATTTTTATGTAAACAGCATTTTTAAGAGATGACTTTTTCTATGCAATAAAAATGTTGAGAAAGAAGAATTGCTCCGCCTTTTCATTCTCTTTAAAAGTCGCTTGCAGTGAACCCTTTCTCTTTTTCCTTTCTTTCGTAAATATATTCTTTCCGCGGTTTTCATTCAATAAAGAGCTGACACAAAAACCCTTTTTCTCTTTACACCAAAGATCACAAAAAATCACCGTTGCTGACAGAAAAAAGGACGCAAAAAAAATGTCAATGCTTATTTAGAATAAAATATTAAAATTGAATAAAACAATAGTTAGAAACAATATTGTATTTTAAAATAATGAAATTTGCAAGAAAAATGGTTGGGGCTCGTTATTTTTTGACCCTTTTGCATGTTAATTTTTGCCATAACAACAAACATTTACATTTAAAACATTCTAAAAAAGTGGAAAAATCCAGATGCTATTTTAATACTAGCTATTATGATCGTTTTTTCCTTTCAACTTATTAAATACTCAAAGTAATGGAGTAATGCTTTTTTTCTGCGGTTTTCAATGATAAATAATGTTTTTTGAGTAATAAAATATTTAAAAAAATGTAGAAGATTTTACAAAATTTGAAAAAACGGGCAGTTTTTATTTTAAATTTAAATGAAATGAGAAATAAAGTTTGTGTTAATGTTTTGTTGTTTTGTCAAATTGCAGGATTAATTTTATGTTGATCCTTTATTTAATTTTAAACACATGTTTTATTTTATCAAAGATATCTAAAGATTATATCACCAAATATATAAATTTAAAAAATTCAAAGAAAGAATGCATTAGACCCGAAATATGATAAATTTCATTTTTAAATAACATTTTTTCGATGTCGCTTTTAATAGTCGTTTTTGTCTTGTGAAAGTGTGTAAAGAAAAAAAATTAAAGATTTTTTCGTGCATTTCAGATATTTTGTTTTCGTAACATGGAAAAATTTTTTCTTTTTCTTTCTTTTGGGGGACGCACTTTTTTTCCATATGTTTTTTAATCGAAAAAACTTTTTGAAACAACAATTTCAAGTGAAAAAAGAATCATATTTTATAAATTCAAAAAATCTCAGATTAAAGTATATACATTTTTCATGCATGATCCTCGATCCAGTGATAAATATTTTAATTGATTTAAAAAAATTAGAAATCGATTAACACAAATTTATCGAAAACTAAAATTCAGAAACAAAAAATGAAAAGTCCCGTTTTAGTTGTTTAAATTTTTCGTAATTAATATAATTATTTTGGTTCTTCATTTTGAAAAATAAAGTACAAGTAAATTTGCAACAAATTCTAAAACAACTTACACCTTTTTTTATTAATGGTTTCGTCAATAATATGAGTTTCTTTTTATCTATTAACGAATTTTCCTGCCTTTTTTACTGTGTTTTTTTATACAAAAAGTATCCAAAAACATCAAAACAAAATGTTTAAAAAATTCAAATTCGTTTTTACAAATGAAAGATAGTTTCAGCATTTTACTGTTTTCGGTGATTGAATGTCATTCATTTTCTTTTGATTTCAGTTTCATTTTTTGACAAATGTTTCAAAATACAAAATCTCCTTTTTTCGTTTTTGTGACTAATTTTTACGTTTTATTTTTTCTGTTTTCTTTTACAACAGAAAAAAAAGTGAAATGTTATTCTTTGATTTTTAAATTATTTTTTGAATGTTGCAAGTATCTGTGAAAATAAAAAAATCAATATTTAAAGATATCGAAGTTTATGAAAGCAAAAACAAACAACTTCATTTGCTTCTTTTAGGGAAAATAATAAAATTGATTCACATTGCGTCCAGGGATGAGAAATGCGGCCGGCGGCCTAAACACGATGGCCTGCCGGCCGGCACGGCCGGCGATTTTTGGCCGGATTTCTCACCCGTGATTGCGTCAGTTGATGACAATTTTGCAGACGATTGATTTCCACATTGTTGCATTTTTGTCGAAAACAAACTTTTATCCATCTTGCAATTTTAGTTTTGTTCGTTTTTGAACGCACAAACATTATTAAATAAAATTTTTAGTTTTGCGCTATTTTATTGTTCATCCAATAAAGGGCTATTGTATGCTCTTTATTGAATCAAAACCGCAGACTTAATATATTTACTTCCCTTGTAACTACTTCTTCATTAATTTTAATTTTTTATTTTAAAAAAGCTTTGACATTTTTTTTGCGTCCTTTTTTCTGTCAGCAACGGTGATTTTTTGTGATCTCTGGTGTAAAGAGAAAAAGGGTTTTTGTGTCTGCTCTTTTTTGAATAAAAACCGAAGAATTTTTGAAAGAAAGGAAAAAGAGAAAGGGATCGCTGCAAGTGACCTTTAAAGGGAAAGAAAAGGCGGAGCTATTCTTCTTTCTCAACATTTTTATTGCATTGAAAAAGTCATCTCTTAAAAATGCTGTTTACATAAAAATGAAAAAAGAAAATTTTATAAAGCATTTTGAAAAGAAAAAAGACGCAAACATAAAATCAGCAGCTATTTGCTTTTTTTTTTGAATATTTAAAATATTTTTTTGTTGATATAATAAAGTTAGCTCAATTACATGAATATATTATTAACGATCATGCTCCCCCACTTGGCAAAGGTGGTTTTGGAGTTGTTTATGCAGCAACTACAATTATTAAAAATAATAGATTGTTCAAAATATTATCATACAAATACTTGTTTGAAATTTGAAAAAATTTCAATTTTTGTTTTATTTTCAAAAATTGTTGACATTTTTTGCATCGTTAAAGACTTTAAAGCTGCCAAAAAATTTATTTTTTGTCTCAAAACTTTTTCTGATGGCTTTATTCATCGTGCAAAATGAGTAAAATCTTTCAAGATTCTTCTTTCACAAATATTATTCAACGATTCCTTTTTTCGTTTTTTCTTTTGATAAAATTTTTTTTTGTGAAAGAAAATAGAAAAATTAAAACGTAAAAATTAGTCATAACAACAAAAAAAAGTGAGATGTTTATAGTTTTTGTATTTTGAAACATTTGTCAAAAAATGAAACTGAAATCAAAAGAAAATGAATATCATTTGAATCACCGAAAACAGTAAAATGTTGCAACTATCCTTCATTTATAAAAAAATTTGAATCTTTTAAACACTTTATTTTGATGAAGATACAGAAGAAGATGAAGTATTCAAAAAATTTCCTAAACACTTTTTATGCAAATTTATTTTTATTTACGTCTTTCTTTTATCTGTCTGGACCCGAAATAAATATTTCCTTTTAATGCATTTTTTCGGTAAATTTCGAAGAACACATACAGTACAAAAACAAATTCCTCGTCTTATAAATCTTTCGCTTTCTTGCTAGTGTTTTATAGTTATTCATGTTCCCTAGTAACAGGAGAAACATGACACTAAGAACTAACAAGTTATTCTCAAACAAGTCACCTTTTTTAAGCAAAATTATTAAGCAACAAAAAAAACCTCGTTCATTCTCTAATTTTTTAACTATTTTTCAGCACTGATTTGGCAAACCCTCTTAAAAAGTTGAAAAAAAACGGTGCAAACCAATATTGTGAACTGACATTTGATTCAAAAAAAAGAAAGATGAAAAATGTTTTGCAAATCGATAAAGAAAAATTCAGCTTTTTCTCCAAATAGACAAATTTATTTTAAAGCCTCGTAAATCGTAAATTATTGCCAAACGTTAGAAATCCTGATTTGCGTAGAATTTTTCTTGAATGGATTTTTTTGCATGTTTGTGTTTTCGCAATATTTTTTCAAAAGTGCTAATTTGAGTAGAATTCAGGAAACTTTAGTGAAATTCTACGCAAATCTGGACTTCTGAAAAAATAATACAGAAAAATTAATACGTGAAAAAAGTCTACATAAATATGCAATACAAAAATATGTGAAATATAAAATTAATACAATTTTTTTATTACAATAATAATCACAAAGCAAAAATTTTTTCGCAAAAAGAGCAGTGCCTTAAAAATCAATGTGACATAAATTATTGATTTCATCAGGTTTCAAAGTAGGGATAAAAAATATGATTTAAAAAATTTCAGACAATGAAAAAACTTCAGCAAGTACAGTAATAGATACAGAGATATTTTTAAAAAAAAATCAAATAAAGATGCATAAGATAAATGGAGAAAATGCATTTAAGAAAAGTAATTCGGCGGCGGGCAAAAATTGAAAACAATTTAAAGCTTAAAAATTTTTAACCCAAAATCAACTTGCTAAAACTAATCGATGAACATTTCAAAGAATTCTCTTTCAATATTTTTTTTTCACCAATCTCCCATTCTCTTTTCATTGATTTCAACTTCTTTTTTAGACATGTTTTTGCAGTAGATTGTTCATTAGGATCTTCTGCCATACATTCTACAGTAAGTTTGCGAAACTAAAAATAGGGAGAGGGGCTCTTTAAATAGCTGATATATTAAAGGCCAAACCAAAATCGGCAAATTTTAATTGTTTGATTGGCAATTACCAACATATTTTTTGGTTTTAAATCGCAATGGACAAATTGTTTTCATAATTTATTTCCCGTTAGCTAACTTTATTATATCAGCAAAAAAATATTTAAAATATTCAAAAAAAAACAAATAGCTGCTGATTCTGTGTTCGCGTCTTTTTTCTTTTCAAAATGTTTAAAAAAAATTTCTTTTTTTATTTTTATGTAAACAGCATTTTTAAGAGATGACTTTTTTTATGCAATGAAAATTTTGAGAAAGAAAAGAATAGCTCCGCCTTTCTTTTCTCTTTAAATGTCGCTTGCCTTTCTTTCGTAAATTCTGCGGTTTTCATTCAATAAAGAGCAGACACAAAAACCCTTCTCTCTTTACACCAAAGATTACAAAAAATCACCTTTGGTGACAGAAAAAAAGGACGCAAAAAAATGTCAAAGCCTTTTTAGAATAAAAAATAAAAAATAATGAAAATTGCAAAAAATGATTGGGGCTCGTTATTTTTTGCCATAACAACAAACATTTACATTTAAAACGTTCTAAAAAAGTTAAAAAATCCAGATGCTTTTTTTAATGATAGCTATTATGACCTTTTTTCTTCTTTTCAACTTATTATATATTAAAAGTAGTGGAGTATTTTTATGTGCGGGTTCGTATGATAAATAATCTGTTTTGAGCAATAAAAAAAATTTTGAAGATTTTACAAAATTTTAAAAAATTGGCAATTTTTTATATTAAATTAAAACAATTCTATAATGTAAATAGAAATAAAGTTTATGTTTTAATTAATGACTTGATGAAATAATTCCAAATGGGATTAAGTTTACGTTAATTGATCCTTTTTTTAACTTTAAACACATATTTTGTTTTATCAAAGATATTTAAAGATTATAACACCAAATATATATTTAAAAAATTCAAAGAATAAATGTATTTCAATTTGTATTCGGCACAAAATATGATATATACACATGAAAGATTTTTGCAGCATTTTAATGATTTCGGCGATTCACTGACATTCATTTTCTTTTCATTACAGTTTTTTGACAAATGTTTCAAAATACACAAACTTTAAACATCTCCCCTTTTTTCGTTTTTGTGACTAATTTTTGCATTTCTTTTTTTCTGTTTTCTTTCACATCCGAAAAAAATGTTAAATATTATTCAAAGGGTTATTCCAATACCTTGTACATTTTGCAAATTATATAAAAAAAAGTCTATTTTCTTGCTTTTTTTGAATTTTTTATTGCTGAAATAAAAATGAATTTATAAAAAATATAAGTTTTGTTTGTTTAATCGGCTATTAATTAATTTACTCAAGAAGAAAAATCATTTGGACATTTTTTATGGCGGATAAATGGAATATTTACAACATTTAAATAAAATAATTAATATTTTTGCTAACAATGGCATCAAAACCTAATATTGGACTACCGATTAAATAAAAAATATATACAACCCTGTTTTGCTGCGGTTGTTTTTATTTTTCAAAATCAATAAAATTATTTTTGTTGTTCATTTTGACAAATAAAGTACAAGTAAATTTGTAACACATTCTAAAACAACTTACACTTTTTTTACTAACGATTTCACCACTAATTTGAATTTCATTTTCAAATATTAACAAATTTTCCTGCATTTTTCACCGTATTTTTTCATACAAATAATATCCACAAACATCAAAACAAAATGTTTAAAAAATTCAAATTCGTTTTTACAAATAAAGGATAATTGCAGCATTTTACTGTTTTCGGCATGGAACATTTTTTATGACGAATAAATTTACAACACTTACATGAAATAATTAATACTTTAAAAAGGGCCAACAATGGCATCAAAGTCTAATACTGGACTACCGATTAAATAAAAAAAACACAATCCTGCTTTTCTGCGAAATAAAAAGTAGAATTATGATTTACAATCCTAAATACACATTTTTACATTTTTTCTTTTCGCACATAGCCAAATATCATGTTTGGTGGTTTCCTTGTTAGCAGTAAAATTTCATAAAAACACATATTTTATATAATGTTCTTTGAGATTCAGGTGAATTGTCATTTTTATAATTATTGATACCCTTTTCATATGTTTTTTTTTCATATTTTGCAATATCGAAATTATTTGTTACTTTAAAAAAATATTTAAAATTTTCAAACAAAGGAAAAGTATTTTTTTGTAAAGTTGAAAGTTTTGAAATACTGCTTTTGTATGTGAAAAGATCATTGTTGAATAAACGCTTTAGTTTTATAGTTTTTTCAATACAGAGCTTATGCACGCCCTTTTAACAAATTTTTGAACACTTAATAAAAATTTGTAAAAACATTAAAACTTTTCCAAAAAAACGAAAACAACATTCATATTTAATTTTTATCCATTTTCATAAAATAATTAATACAAGACTTTTTTAAATTAATATCGAATGGAATTTGGATTTTGTAATTTTTAAGTTACTAATTCTATTTGACACTTTTATTTGAATATTTTGTTGAAAATTACAACGAATAACTTTGTAATTTAATTTTTTTACAATCCTCACATTTTTAATAATGGTGAAACATGTAGAATTTCTTCTGTTTCCCATATCATATTACATATTTTGCTTCAACAAAAATATCAGTAATATTTAAAACACATTAACCCCAAAATATTCAAAAAAAGAGAAAAACCAGCAATGTCTTTAGTAAACAACTATTTTTGCTTTATAATGTCAAAAGATATTTTTTCAAAAAAGCAATATTTTCAATGACAAAATATATTGCTTTTTTTCGTTAAAAAAATGTTGAAAGTTGCGAAATAATACATTTTTGATCTCCTATTTCGAAAGATATAGGCTCAAATTGCGGACTCTCAGCTGTTGCAAAATGAACACAAAAAAATGTTAAAGCCTGTAATTATTGTGAACAATGGTCAATAAAAAACTTAAATATGGTTAAAAACAATTCTGCTAATAGAATTAAAAAAGAAATTTATGCTTTTAATAACGTGTTTTTTATCAGAAAAGAATTCAGTTTACTGTAGTTTTATGCATTTTTTTATACGTATGTTCATTTTATCAAAAATGTCTTCAGTTTAAAACAGCAAAAATATTTGAAGATTCAAAGAAAAATATTTCAAAAATATTAATTTAAATTCGATCACAATTTTTTTTAAATCGGTCATTTTAATTTTCTTTTGGGCTCTTTTGTAAATTTATTTTTACATTAGAGTTTCTCTAATTTTTCCATTCTTTTGGCGCTTCATTTGTTTAAAATATTCAAAAAAATGTAAAAAACGCAGTTTCTTTTTTTGTATTCTTTTCTTTTGAAAACCATAAAAGCTGATATCTTTGATGCGTCATTTGTGTCTTTTTAAAAGGCGAAACAATATTGCAGTAGTTTTGATTGCAATTTTCCTTTTCATAAAAAAAATATGGACAAAATTTCGAAATAATGTTGTTTGTCTGTATTTTTGAAAAAAAAAAAGCAAAATTAATTTAATCATAAAATCAAAAAATTCATTTTGTTTCGTAATTAAAATATGACGGAAAGAATATCAAAGCTCTGACAAAATTTAAAACGAAAATAGTAATTTTTAAATATAACTATAATTTATCCTATGGAAATATTGAATAAAATAATATATTTTTAAATAATGATTTCGTCATATTGATAAGTTGTTGAATTTTTAAATTATTACTTCCCTTTCAAAATTTTCTATTATCGTTTTTTCTGAAGTCAAAAACATTTTCAATTTAAAAAAATTTAGTTTAAAATATTCAAAAAAATGAAAAAAACGCAGCTGATTTTTTTTTGTTATTCTTTTCTTTTAAAAACCATAAAAGTTTTGAATAATATTCTTTTTTAGATTTCGAAAGATTTTTGCAACGCATATCCGTTTTGGTTTATTTAAAAAATGTGTGTATTTTTTTGCAAGGGTAATAAAGTTTTTGGTAGTAGAAAAAGATATGCAGAAAATGGTTAAAGCTTTAAAATGAAACAAAATCGAAGATTACTAAATTTTATTTTAAAATATTTATAAAAAAATTTTATTTTTTTATATTTTAAATAATGGATTGAAGCAATGAATCCAAGAATTGCAACTTTTTCTGCCTTTTATCCATTTTGAAATAGTTTTTATAGTATTTTATTATTAAAAATGTCAGAACCATGGAAAACACATTTAAAATATTTAAAAATAAAATGCGTTTTTAATGATTTCTTTTTTTTAAATCTCCAGCTAGGAAGTAGAAAAAGTTGTCAAATGACACTTTTTTCAAAAAGAGAAAAAGAGTCCGACTGCGCGATTCTTTTTTCTATGATTTTTCGGTCGCGCCCAGTTAAAGAGCATTTCTTTTTTTTTTTGCCGATCAAAATTGTTGCATTTTTTCCCCTTCACTTTTATAGTCGATTTTTGTCTCTTTTGTTTCTTCCCTTAGACATTTTGTGATTATTTTGTGGAGTCTTAGCAACCGAGTTTTCCGTGTTCTGCCTGCACATATTGCTTTTTGGGTTGAGCATTCTTCGATAAGCAATGAAAAAAAAGTTTCTTGGATACTCCCTTTAATAAACTATGAAATTATTAATTTACAAAGAAAATTTTTAGTTTTACATTGCTGCAATGTTATATGAGATAGATATGATTATTCGAGTAATTTTGGTGTTTGAGCAATTAAAAAATATGCAAAAGGTTTTACAAAATGTGAAACGTTTGTCTGTTATTAAGATCGAATTAAAAAATGTATGAAATTTGAGTAAAAATGAAATTTATGTTTTAAATAATGATTTGTATCCATCTTTTGAATAAAGTTTATGTTTTTAAGTCACTGATCCATTTTTTAATTTTAAACACATACTACCTAAGATAGTATATAGATTGTAACAACTAATATATATTTTAAAAATTCAAAAAAAATTTTAATGTATTTGACCGCAAAAATCAATTCATATTGCTCGACGTCGCTTTTAATAGTCATTTTTGCCTTGTAAAAGTGCTAAAAGAAAAAAATGTAAATATAAGTGTCGGTGATATTTAAATTTCAGAGATAAAAGTCGCACTTTAAACTTTTTGTTTTTCGATGCAAAATAAAGTTGTGTTTTTTTAAAATAATGGGTGCTTGGCATTATTTTTGGGTGTGGGTAAAACCCGGTTCGGTTAGGTAAAACCCGGTTCGGTTCAAAACGGGTAAAACC
>CABFKP010004625.1:0-10903 GCA_901779475.1 Panagrolaimus davidi
TTTAAAGTGCCAAAAAATCATGTTCCTCTGGCCATTCGCCGCTAATACTTTGGCATATGCTTATTAAGCATATTTTGAACCCTATAAACCCATTTTGGGGTGAAAAACGCTGTGACATAAGTTGAGGTTCCCTTGTGAGTTTTTTGTCCTTAAGCGGCAAAAGATCAAAGGATTTTAATCCACTTCGAAAGGGGTTTGAGCCCCAGTTACTCCACATCTCCTGCTAACGTCATTGAAAAAAATAACAAAACCTTTGTTCCAATACAATCAGTTCCATCACTTTCATTTTGACAACCAGAATTATATATTACTTCATCATTTCTATATTCCAAATCATTAAAATTTTTGCTTCTAACAATATCGATATTTGCTTTATTTTTTTCATAATATACATTCTTTTGGTTTGAACAACGTCGAAAAAAATCTTCTGGACATCCAAATCCACTTATAAGAGTAGGACATTGATACATAACACATGTTGTACAATTTTTTTTTGCTAAAATTTAAAAATTTAATATTTTTGATCTTTAAAAAGTGTAAAAAAAACCTACATATAATAACACCATCATCAATCTGAACAGGGCATAAAACAGAATCAGAAACATAAAAATTCATGAAAAGCAAACCACAAATTGAAAAAATATAACCAAATTTCATTGTATTTTTTGCCAACAGCGATGATGATGAAAAGAGACGATCAATCAAAAAACAGAAATGAAAGCACGCAACAGCAACAAAGAATGAAGTTTGAATTGAATGAAAAGAAAAAAATGGTTCATTCAACGTTTTATCCAGAAAACATGGACTAAAAACAACAAATTTGCATTTAAAAATCAAGACGTGTGCAATAAATAAATTTGCATATTTCCGATAGAGATTTATTCTTTGCACCACTTTTCTCTTTCTTTGGTAAATTTTCACGTATGTATGAATCAAGAGGAAGAATTTTTAAAAAATATTTTTATTAATTAAAAATGATTTTTTAAATCAAAATCTGAACAAATTTAAGTTTTTTTTGCACTTGAAGCATCGAACCGATTAATTTGTGCCTTCTTTATTGCGCGCTCTCAAATGAGACAAAGAATAACTAACTTTCAAAATTTTGAAAGCTACTTAAAATGCAAAGTGTTTTACTCTTTTTCATAACTTTTTTTAATGAAAAAACAGGTTATAAAAAATCTCAAATTCATATAAAAGTTATAATTTAACAGACAATTTTTTTAAATTTCAGCAAAACAAACAGAAGAATGAAAACGGAAAAATACAGTTAAAGGGCTAAAAATTTTGACTAAAATCATCCAATTTTCTTTTCCATATGAATTTTCAAAAGATTCATAACTGCTTGCTTTATCAAATAAAAACAAGTTAAATAAAAACATTGAAATATTTGCAATTAATAGAAATTTAATTGTTTCTTTTCCGCATTGTTTTGTTTTAAATTTTAAAAGGAAACAAATTAAAAATGATTGAAAAGTTGATTGAATAATTCTTAAAATATGCGCAATAATTAAAATATATGAAAAAGTTTGCCATTTTTTTGTTCCAATAATTCCCTGAAAAAATATATTTATAGTAAAAAATGTGTTTTAAAATTTGATTTGACAATTACAGTGATGCCAGAAATTGAAAAAGCTAATTCTCCAACAAATCCATGTGCCAATAAAATCATATCCAGCAGCATCTAAAATTTGTAAGTATAAAAACATGCAAGTGTGATATATAAAGATTGACCTGATTTTTATGACTTTTATCGGCACGAGTTTTGTCAAAGTTGAATGACAGAAATCTTAATTTCCAAAATGCAAATGTACAAATTGCAATTCCAATGGCATTCTAAAAATTACATGAGAAATTAAAATTTATGAATCCAAATTATAATATCGAAATTACAAAGAAAAATTTGATTTGAAAAAATCAAAAACTCAAAATTTCGAAATACTTTTTTTCTCAAAATAATAAACATACTTGTGAGATATCTGTAAAACAAAAAATTTTTGCTGCAATTTCATTTTCGTTTTTTGTTTTAAAAATATAA
Source organism: Panagrolaimus davidi (assembly GCA_901779475.1). Lineage (NCBI taxonomy): Eukaryota > Metazoa > Nematoda > Chromadorea > Rhabditida > Panagrolaimidae > Panagrolaimus > Panagrolaimus davidi. The sequence continues at coordinate 2,036 of CABFKP010004625.1, forward strand.
AATAAAGCCATTGAAGCTAAAGTGCTAAGTAGGAAAACAATGCTACAAATATACCCTAAATATATTATAGTTGAAACCGAAAATTGTTAGGCAAAGTTTACCAAATATAAAGTTTGATGACCAAATAAGTGGAGAAACAGTATTCTTCTGTGATAATTGATTTTCAAATTTTTCNTTGACCAATATTATGCCAGATAATAAACAATACAGCTGCACATATCAGCGAATATTTAACAATTGCCGTGCAGAAAATTGTTTTAAAAGTACCTAAAAATCGATGTTTTCATTTTGAAATTGTTATTAAGCTTTTGTGTAAAAATTAAATTAGCTTCGAAATTGTATTTTTCGACTAGTTTTTAGTGTATACAATTTTTAAGTTACAGGGATCATAGATTCCTTTGTTTTACATCTATTTATTTTTTGACACGAATCTTTTCAATTTCGATTTCGGTTTTATAAATTTAAATTTTGCTGATTTCTGTAATCCCAATTTTTCCTTTTTTTTTGAAAAAACATACCAAACAATAAACATTCTAATCCTTGACATTCTTCTTCTTCTTCATTTTCTGATTGATTTTTAATAAATAAATATTGAAACCAATTTATCAAATTTGTTCCAAAAAGATGCAGAATCCCGAAAGATGAAATAGCAGGATGCGTTTTTTCAATTATCTAAAAATATATTCAAATATAATTTGTTGAAAATGACTTGGGCCATAAAACGGAAAACGTACTGTAGAATTATAAAGTAAAAAATGTATTTGAATTAAAGTAAATACAACTGCACAAATACTTAACTCAATTGAAATTCCAAAATGTATTCTGTTTGAATAATAAATGCATGAAAGAATTGCAAAAACTAAAAGTTAATGCAAGTTATATTATGTGATATTTTTTTTTGAAATTTACCAATTGCGCCAATCCAAAGATATACACTTTCTACATTCGGTAAATAATTATTCCGAAAACCATTTGACATTTTCGTACTTTTAATTTTTCCCATATTTAATAGTCCAAAAATCAAAGCTTTTAATTTTTGGCAAATATTTGTTTTCAATATTTTTAATAATTTGTTTTTGAAAAACATAAAATAACAGTAACCAAAAAATAAAAAGGAAACAAAATAAATGTAAAATTTGAATATTCGAATATTTGTTGAAATTTGTTGAAAATTATTTTTATCTTCTTTTGTATTGTTCTCTTTCATCCATTGAGCAAATTCCAAAACAATTGCATAAATAATTAAAAAAATCAAATAAAAAACTGTAATAATATCAATAATATATGTTCTAAAAAGTAGTTAAAAGTTAGTGTAACATTTACTGTCGAAACAAGGTTTACTTTGCAAGAAGAGAATATTGCAGTGAAGCTGATTTTTTGTCCAAATTATCGCTTTCATTTTCTGCTATAACGAAAAAACTTGTTAAAAAAATTTACTCAAAAATTTCAAAAATGTCTTTACTTTCATTTTTTTCAACCATTCTAATTCGAACTTCATTGCTGTTTTCCATTTGAGAAACAGCTTCTGCATTTTCTGTTGAAATATTTGTGGACAAAATAGGAAACATATATTTTTTTTGCTCCGAATACAGAAAATTCTGACAAAGTTAAACGTGTACTGATTTTAATGAAAATAACTTTTGCAAGCTTACTTTTGCTATTTAAATACAAATCTCAAGAAAATTCTTTTAATTATAAATGCAAAGTAATGCAAAACACACAAAAAATGATATATTTATTTACAAATCCTTCAAATCTGTAAAACAAAAAAAGAAAACGAAGAAAAATTAGATCCAACAAAATAAAAGTAAATAAACAAATTTTTGTCATCAAAAAAGTTAATCTTTTATTGATCTTTAATTATATACTGTAGTTTAAATGAACCATTTCTTGCACTCAGCTCGTCATTTTTCCTGTCTATTTAAAATGTGTTTACATGTTTAACATTGAATATTGCTGCATCAGAAAAAAGGTTTCATATTTTTATTGTTCGAATTATTTGAGGTTTTGTTGAAACGGATGGATTGGTTTTTAATAATAGTATTATAAAACACAATATAATAATATATAAATGACATAATAAAAACCGTTTTTAGAAAATTTAAAAAAAATATATTTTTAAATTTTAATCATATGAGAGTACAGAGAACACTTCCTCCATTTCTAGTATTTTTTCATTTATATTATCATCTTTTAAATAATAAGAATAGTGTGCAGCCCCAATGGCAACAATTTCGTCAGGACATGTATCACATATATGTTCACATGCTGGAAACATTTCTGTTAACATTTCGATAATTATTGGCATTCGACTTGCACCACCAACATAAAATATTTTTGATACATTGCTATGAGAAGAATTAATATCCGATAAAGTTTTGTTGATAATAGTTTTAATTTTTATAATCAGATCAACTGTTAACGCTTTAAATTTTAGCCGACTGATATTTATACTTCCTGAAGCGTCAACTTGATAATCATCTATTAGAATTCTAAATGTTTTGAATTTACAACATTTTTTTAGAAAGTCTAAACTTACGTATATTCGTTTTGTGTTGATAGACTATGTTTTATAACTAAACAATCTGTAATTAGTTTATACTTTTTGGTTTCAGTCATATCAATGTTAAATTGTCTTTTTAATCGGGCATACAAATAAGTGAATAACGCTTTATCAAAATTTCTTCCGCCGAGACATGTATCTCCATCATTATTCAAAAGCAAAATTTTGCCATTTTTGATTTTAAAAATCCATACATTTAAATTTCCCCCACCAAGATCAAATACACATCCTGTAAAATTTTTTGACGGGTATTTCTCGAAATATGTAAAAAGTGCAGCAATAGGTTCGGGCAAAAATGAAATATTCGTCCATCCTGCTTGGCATGCCGCTTCAAAGGTTGAATTTATTTGCCTTTGTGTAAATGTTCCTGGTACTGTAATTACAACTTCCTCTAAACTTTCTCCTTGAAATTCTTCAGTTTTTACTTTTAAATGTTTCAGTAAAACTGATAATATCTCTTCAGGACTTTGTTGTTGTATGTCATCATTCCATGTTTTACATTCTATTTTTACATCGTTATTGTACTTTAATACTTGAAATGGCCAATCTGGATATGGAACAATGAATTCATATTCCTTTCCAATGATTCGTTTTAAATCAAATACACTAAATGCAGCTTTGTAGGGAAGACGATCAACAACAATTTGGCCACATTTTGTATGTTTTTCATCAAATGCCACATAAGAAGGCATGATTCTGCCACCTGTATTTTCAACAGCAACCACTTCAATTCCGTCTCTTTTGCTAGTTGCTACGCAACATTTTGAGGTTCCAAAGTCAATTCCGACAGCTTTAATATTTTTATCAGCTGATGGAGTCGTTTGAGGAATGATATGTATCTGAGGGTTATTTTGCCCTCGAATAAAATTTTCAAACCATATTTCATTATTTTGTCTTCCTTCAGACGAAGTTTCATCATATTTGAGAGTAAAAATTCCATTTCCATCTATATCAATTGTTACAATGTAATCTGTATCACCTCGAAAGTTTATGATAGTCTTTTCTGTAGAATCATCATAAATCTAAAAATGTTAATTATTGTTTAAATTAGGCAAAAACTGCTCACAAAAAACTTTTCAGTATTATAAACTTTAATTATTTCACGATGAGGTAACGTTTTAAATTTCAGATTTACAACTTTTTGTTCACTAATACCAAAATATACATCCCTATCTAATATCATTTTTTCGCAACTAAAAGCGCTTTTGTCGATAATGGAATGAGCTTGCATAAGAGCTGCTTCAGCGCAGCAAAATTCTTCCACCTTTTTTGTTCTCACATATGAATATGAATTTTTATCAAATTCTATAAAAAATTCATTGTCGAAAGAATCGCATAATATAATATCTGGATTGGTATTAGGGGTATTTGTTTCAATAAATATAGGTTTAAAATTAATCATTCTCCATATATATCTATGAGCAGATCCTTCACACACAGTCCAAATTACTTGATCATTTTGAAGTTCATTTTTAGCTTTTAACAACATTGCTAAACATTTGGAAGAAATACTATCAAGAATTTGAATATTTAAAAATCCATAATCTTTTCCATTTTCTACCATTTCTTTCCTTTTTTGATTTTTATATGAATTATCAAGGCATAAACATAAGCACCCAAATTGATTTTTAGAATATTTACAGATTTCCCTGAATAGGTCTTTATCCATTATATCCAAATCTTTATCTAAAAATTTTAGTTGACAATGTTTGTTTAAAAATATAACCTAAAAATCTTTACATTCAATTGTTGAATGTAATGATTCAGAAAAAGAAATCTTATTTGCTTTAAAATCAATTCCAAAATTTATCACATTTTCCTCTTTTAATCTTTCTTCATAAATGTTTGGCTCTGGTCGATCAGGTAATTCTTCCCTCCGTGCAAACTGTTCTACGGCGACGCCAAAAACATCATCCAAATCCACTGGCCGAGGCAAAGGAATGTGAATGTCATCATCATCGTTTCGCTCATCGAATCCTCCCATTGTTTAATTTGTAAAATTTGTCTGACAAAAAAAAACCAGGAAAATTAAAAGGAACATTGTTTTATGTTTTTTGACACTAATATAGGAGCAACAGAAAAAATCAATAAATAAACAGAAGGAAAAAATAGAAACGTTATCTAACCGACAATAAGGTTTTATCAATAGAAAAAAATTGTTTCTCCTACTAGTGTTTGTCCGCTGTTCTTGTGTTAAGCACGAAACTCTCCAATGAACAAAAAATGCAGCTTCAACAAATACAATTAGGTGGATTTTTTAAAAACAGTTGATCTTTTTAATATTAGTTTTATTTCATCAAATATTGGTATGAATAATTTAATCTCTTGAGTTTTTTTAAAGATATCTCAGAACGTCATTTTATATAAAAATCATTACATTCAACAATTGAATGTAAAGATTTTTAGGTTATATTTTTAAACAAATATAGTCAACTAAAATTTTTAGATAAAGATTTGGATATTTTTGCCATAGAAGACCTATTCAGCAGTGTTATGCTTTTCTGTTTTTTACCTATGTCGCGCCGCGCCACGCGCCAGAGATTTTTAAAAGTCGCGCTGCGCGCCGCGCCGCGCTAGGAAATTTTCGAAAGTCGCGCGGCGCCAGGAAATTTAAAAAAAAACCAAAAATTTAACGTACTCCCCCCCTGTGAATTTGAAAAATATTACTTTTAACTTTTAAAAAAGTCGCGCCGCGCGCCGGGCCAGGAAATACGAGATATACGACTTTAAAAAGTCGTATATCTCGTATTTTTTTAGCTGTTCCTATGTTATTCTTCCATAAATGGGTAAAACCGTATAAACGTGGATTTTATTGGTATGCTTTTATACACCTATTCAAGCACCATTTTTACTGTAGAACTTTTTTTAGTGATGATAAATCAATTCGATATCCATATTTACCTTCTACAGTATAAAGACAAATGCTTATATTTATTGGTTTAGTTCTTCCAATTATTATGGTAATTTTTATTTGCTTCTTTCACCCGTAACCTTTGTGCTTTTAGATAATTTTAACTGAAAAATACCGAGCACTTCGATGGGATATCCATGTATGAAATTTATTCCAAAATACTAAAAAGAAATGGTTTTTTTTAATTTTTAAAATAAAAACTTGCATTCGAAAGGAAGATATCAACCGCCATTGGCAAAAAGCTTAAAACCAATTCGGAGTCAATTGTTATTAAAGTTAATCGATTTGCCTAAAAAATTCAAACGTTTATAAAATACAGTTTAAGTTTCAAAAAAAACAAGTTTTTGTCGTATTTAAAAATGCTTACCCTTTTTAAAGAAGGCAAATTTCTTTAAAACTATTAAAAATATAATTCCAAGAAAAACATTTGAAAAACCAAATATCACTCTGCACCATTGATGTACAACAGAACCGTATTCACCCCATGTACAATGAATTATCCAACATTTCGATGTTGGACCTAAATATAGATATAATTAATTTTTAATTTTTTAAAAAAAAGGTATTATAAAATATTTTTTTTCCCATGCCATAAAATTTTGTGCGATTTTTTTGGTATACAGAAAACTTTTGGGGAGTTTTTATGTTGAGCGAATCTATATCAAATATGTACCAAAAAACAGTGTTGTGCTTAGAGATAATTTGCGACTTTTTGTTTTTCAATAATATTATATTGACGGCGCATTTTGGCGAAATTTTTATTTATCTTATTTGACTCAGAAAAAAATTCTGCATCTGATAGGCACAATTTCAAATTGGGGAATGGAGGGGCAAAAAATTCGGATAAAAAAATTAAGGTAGTTTCATTTTTTCTTTATCAATTATCATTATTGTCAGCATTGAACCTAATAATTTTTCTTACCAATTCGTATTAATATTACTATTCTGCATTTTTTGGTACCAAAATTTTGTTCATTGCACAATTTTGAAAAAACAGTGCACATCCATAGTTGTGCTTTTTGTTTTTCAGTCACTCCGACTCTGGCGGCATTTTCTCTTTGATATTTTGAGATCTGTGACTCTGACTCCGACTCCGGAGTCGGAGTCGCAGCAACACTTCAAAAAAATCCCTCAAATTAAGTGAAAAACATACTCAATAATGGAATAGTATTAAGAAATTTTATAATTACATATGTTGAATTTAATATTGCCATGAATGTCACAACAGTCACAGCTGTGAAATTAATAAAAGAATCAATATTTTTAGAATTAAAAAGTGAAACAACAACAATCCTATGCAATAATAAAAAGAATACTGCTGCAGATGTAACAGGCACAAATGCAAATGATAAAAAACCAATAAAAAAAATGTCATTGGATCATATCCACCACTATCTGAAAGATTAAAAAAAAAATTATTTTAAACTAATTCAGAAATTTATTTACCATGTCTCCAATTAATAATTGTATAAAATATTGAAATAACCGTTGAAAAAAATTCAACTAAAACTGTTAATAAATATAAAATAAATGGAAAAGAAAGTTTATCTCTTTTTTTGTACATTGAAAAAGACAGCGAAAAAAATGTTGGAATTTGTAATAAAAATACGGTTAACCAATATCCAAAAATTACATATGAAATTGAAGAAGGAGTAATCATTGTTTATTACAAAACTGTTTTTTTCACAAAAATTAATACTGCACTTTAAAAAAAAATTTTTACATTATGTTTTGCTATATTTTAGGCAATTTTTCTTATATTTTGTAATAAGATTATTTATACTAATACTTTTTACCAATTTTTACATCAATTTTTGCCTTGTCATAATTATATTTGTTTTTTCACAAAATTTTGCGGTTTCGATTTTTATTTCCTAAAATATAACATAACTTTCACATTTTACTTTAAAATTAACATAAAAAATAAGAGCAAATAAAATTATTGTCCTTTTTTTGTTTGTTTGTTAGCTACAAAAAAAATTTTTTAAAAGTAAACTGAATCAGCTTTTTTGATGACAGAAAATATGCACAGAATTTTTAAACACTTTAGGGGAAAATAAGGGTTTGAAAAAAAAATAAAAATTTATTTTTCAAAAATGCTTTGAATTTTTTTATGTTACAATCTTTATTACTCTGTTTTTTAAAGTAAAAACTGAAATGTTAAAAACGTTTAAGCATTTTGGAAATAAAACATTTTTTATTAATTAATCTACAAAAAATACAAAAAGAATATTACAAAAATTTAGAAAATAATTAAATAGTATAGATAATTTCACTATGATAAAACAAGAGACAAGAAAAGGAAAAAATAGTACAAAAGAATTTTATCTCACATTTAGGGAGCGCTGAAGATATTAGATATTTAATTCACAAACAGTTAAACAAGAGAAACTTGTTAATTAAAAAAAAGCAAAAAACAAAAAAATGGCAGGAAGAAGACAACATTACATTATTGTTGCATATTACAATTTGCACCAGAATTTTTTACAGCATCTTTTACCCACTGAACTGTTGTTCCAGCTAAATCAACGGTTTTTTTAAGAAATTGATCATGTTGTGTAGGTAATTCTTCTTCTGCCTTTGACTTTTTTGCACGCGAGAGATGTACAGCTGCTAATTCCTTTTGTTTTTTGGTAACTGCTTGTTTTTGTTCTTCCATTGCAGCTAATTCTTTTTCCGTTGGGGGGCTTTTAACTTCCTCAAGTTCAGCAACTAAAGCTTCACTGTATTTATGTGCATCACGAGAAAGCATATTCCGATTGAAACATCGTAAACAAATAAGAATCTCTTTGAAACTATCAAATATAAACTTTATATCAGGGATTCCATTCTCCAACTGTTGGTTAAGACGTTCAGTTTTTGTCGTATATTTCTTTGAATCACGATTATGAGCATCATCTTTTAACCTATTACATTCAGCACAAGATTTATCTTCTCCATTAGGATGATCTTTACAGACATGTTTGGGTGGTGCGCCTCTTTTCTTCTTCATTCCATCCATAGGGTCATTGTCAGTGCTTACCCTTTTTCTGCCGGATGATGGCATTTCAGCTGTTTTTGCGACATTTTCAAGAACATGAAAAGCTGGTTCTAAAACAATAAAACTTTTATTAATGCGTATAATATAATAACACCTAAGGGCAAAACTACAAGTGAAATTTTAGAGTACAACAAAGTTTGCGCAACATATAAACATTTAACGGCACTCGCATACTATTTCTTGTGCTTAGCATTAATAGCATTTTTCTGGAAAAAACCGCTCTAACATTGATTTTTTAAAGCAAAAAAGTGTGTTCAGCTGATTCCCCATTAAGTCTTTTTCTATTTTTTCCTCTTTCTTTTAACTAGTCGCTCTATTTTTTTGGTTGTCACCCCCCCCCCCCCCCCCCCCCCC
>CABFKP010004634.1:0-10900 GCA_901779475.1 Panagrolaimus davidi
AAAAATCGATTGAGTTTTTAATCTAGAAAGTAAGCAAATAGAAGCTATTTTTACCACTTTTAACTTTAACTGCTCTTTCATGAGATTTTTAAACAACTTTTTAAAACCTTTATTTTCGTCTGTTAAATGATTGTAAAGCAAACAATAGATTTTTCCATGTTTATTTGCTTTTAAAAGTACCAAAAACATTTTTGTGGGGAACGACAAACACTTTTAAACGATAAATATATATCACTTTTAATCTTTGATCCTTTTCAACAATTAATTTTTCCAATTGTGATAAATAACCTCTCTGATTCTTTTTAGGATAATAGTAATCTCTATATGGTTCTTGAATTTATTTCTGGTGGTGAAATGTTTTCACATTTACGAAGAATAGGAAGATTTTCGGAGCCACATTCACGCTTTTATGCCGCACAAATTGTGTTAGCATTTGAATATCTACATTCTTTGGATTTGATATATCGGGATTTGAAGCCTGAAAATTTATTGATTGATAATAATGGATATCTTAAGGTCTGTTTTTTTTATTATTGAAATTTTAAAGATTATGGTATGGTATTTTTTTAGATAACGGATTTTGGTTTTGCAAAACGTGTTAAAGGTCGAACTTGGACGTTATGTGGTACACCAGAATATTTGGCACCAGAAATTATATTGTCAAAAGGTTACAATCGTGCCGTAGATTGGTGGGCATTGGGTGAGTTATATCTTTAACAGTAAAAATATATATAAAAGTTTTGAATGAAACATTTTTGTAGCAAAAAAGTGTTACAGTTTTTGTTACTATTATTGATAGTAACATTTTCTGCAAATATGTCACAAAATTTTAATTACTACCTTTTTTATCGATTTATTAGATTTTTATCATTCCATCTTTTTTTAGGTGTGCTAATTTATGAAATGGCTGCCGGATATCCGCCATTCTTTGCAGATCAACCAATTCAAATATATGAAAAAATTGTTTCTGGAAAAGTTAAATATCCATCACATTTTTCAAATGAATTAAAAGATTTATTAAAAAATCTTTTGCAAGTTGATTTAACAAAAAGATTTGGAAATTTAAGAAATGGTGTCGCAGATATTAAAGGGCATAAATGGTTTGCAACAACTGATTGGATTGCAGTTTATCAAAGAAAGGTTGGTTACTGCTTTTTATTTTTATTTAATTTGTTTGGTTTGAAAAATGATGCAACAGAATATTGGAAAAATTTTTTATTTTTTCTTGAAACGAATGTTTTTTAGTGATAGTAATAATAAAATTTCAAAATTTCGTTTGAAATGTTTATCTTTTCGCAAAAATTTCAAATTTTGTATTACTATGTTTTTTTCCAACATTCGTTTCAAGATTTTCAAAAAAAATTAAGTATTTTATTGCATCTAATTTTTTGGAAAAGGCTTATTTTCGTTTTTAACTATTTATTTTTGCCTAAGTTTTTATCGCTTACTACTAATTTTTTTGTTTTTGGGATTGATTAATTACAAAAAAATAGAAAATAACTTTTTTGGTTTGGTTTTACTTTTTAATTTTCTGTAACTCTATTTTTTTATTTTATTTTATTGCTGTGCTTTTGTTAGATAACACCGCCAAGCTTTTCTAACAAAACGGATGTGGGCCCTAGACATTTTGAAGCACTATATCCAAAAGTGAATGGTCCAGCTGATACCCGACATTTTGTTGAACAACTTGATGAATCTGCATTCAAAATTTCACATTCTTCAGAAAATTTATATGCTGATAAATTCAAAGATTTCTAAAGCAAATAACAATCAAAGGTGCTTCTTAACTTTTTTTTCAAACTTTCAAAGAATTTTTCAATTAACAACTTTTCTTTTATTTCAAAAATTTCTTATTGTTGCTTATGTTTTTTTTTGTGGTTGTTTATATTTTTTACTAATATATATTTTTTATATGTTGTAAATTTGGTTTTTAAAATTCACACAAAAGTAAGGTTTACTAACACTTTTTAAAATTTTGCTTTCTGTTTTTTGTTTGGCTTTTTTTATTTTTTAAAAAGTTGTTTTACAAAGATTTTGTTGAAGTTTAAAAAATGAGTGTCAGGAAAAAAAACGTCGTTCAACATTAAAGTATGAATGAAACTGTTTTCGTGTTAAGAAAAAAGTGATAGTTTCCAAAAAAATTGTCATTTGTGAAAAAATGCATTACTATTGCATCACTTTCGTTTTAAGAGTTTTTTATACTTTTGAAAAACGTTGAAATGGTAGTTTTCGCGCTAAAACATTTTCGTAACACTTTATTTTTGGCTGAAACATTTCGTTGTAAAACAAGTTTTAAGCTTTCTTTAAAACTTTTTTTGAAAAAACTTTTATCAAAAATTTAATCCATTTTTTTCAATTCCAGGTTGAAGCACCATTTCTACCAAAATGCCGTGGCCCGGGTGATGCTTCAAACTTTGATGACTACGAAGAAGAACCACTTAGAATTTCAGGCACAGAACGATGTGCACGAGAATTTGCTGAATTCTAAAAAATATATACCACCACTTGTCGGGTTTCTTTCTTTACACCTTTAATTCTTTTTTTTTATTATTAAAAAATTGTACTTTCTCTCTCATTTTCATTTTTTTCTCACCACAATTCTTGCTTCAACACAAAAAAAATATTAAATTTTTTAGATTCTCGTAGATTTTGTAAAAATCCAGGATTTCTCATTAAAAAAATCAACACAGAAATTTTTTATATGTTTTTTTCTTTCTTTTTTTAAAAACAAATTGTTTTTTAGCACACCTAAAAAAAGTAAACGAAGAGGGTAATAATAAAAAAAAATTTAAAGACTTTGACGACAGTTTTTTTTTTGTTTTTTTAAATATTAATAAATTTCCGGTTTAATATTTTTTATATTTTCGATTTTCGTGTGTTTTTTTTATTCTTACCTTCGTTGTCTGGTCACTCTTTTTTCTATTTTTTTTAAATTTAACAAAAAATAACTGTATTATTCTTTTTCGTATTTTTATATTTTAAAAAGATATTTGTAATTAATATTTTTAATAGTAGTAATTATTTTTCTCTCTTTTGACATTCAACTTTTTTAAAAAATTATAATTGTTCTTTTTTATCCCTAAAATTTTTTTGCAATCACAATCTTTCGATTTTTGTATGTTTTTGGATTTCTGTAATTCTCTCTCTTTTTGACTCTCGACGCGAATGTTTGTCATCTTTCATCATTCTTATCTTTTTTTGCCTGAAAATCCGGTTTGATAAAATTTTTTGATGTTTGAAAATTTCATACGTGTTTCGAAAACAGAATCCAAAATTTTTTTCCCCAATAATTTTTAAATTAAACTCTAAAAAAAAGCTTTAGACTCAAATTATTATTATTATGTATGTTTTAAGGATAAATAAAAGCAGGCCATGATTGATTCTTTATTTTTTTAAAATATATTTTTTTATATTATTTTTTCTTCTTTCTCATTCTTGCCGCGGTGAAATGAATCTTTTTTCTCTCTCTCTTTTTTTTATTATTAATTTTTTTAAAAAGTATACTGTATTGTATTGATTTATAAAAAAAATGTTTTTAAACGTGATAAATTTTCATCCAATTGTTTAAGGATTTTGATAAAGAAAAATTCATTCACATTGAATAAAGATGACAATAAAAAATTGAATAAAAGAGTTTACACATTTTTTTGATGATGTAATAAATTGCCTTTTTGTGAAAAAAATAATTTATGACAAAAAAAAACAGGCAAAAAAAACAGCTAAAAACAATTTGACAAAAAAAAACTTTATATATTTTTACACAAAACAAAAAAACAAATGTTTAATTTTGTCCAAATTTAATTTTATTTGCATTTATTTCGATATTTTAATATTTTATCATTAAAAAGTTTTTTTATATTAAAAGAATCTTGGCAACAGATTTCCTAATCGGAGTTTGTTTAAATGAACAAAAATAACAGCCACTGCAATTAAACCAAAAAATGATAAGAAATACAAAAAATTATTTGGAGAAGATGAATTATTTTTACATGATGAAAAATTTTCAACGATCGTATATGGAAATGTATGATTTGGAGTTGTTGGAAGTGGGCCCAAACATCCAAAATAAAATTTATGGTGGTGTTGTCTTCCAACCCAATGAATTAGTTTCTTTTCATAAATTGAATTCTTTGACATGAGATCATTAAACAGCCATGCCATTGAACAATTACATGCAAATGGATTTTCAGTAAAATACAATTTTTCAACATTTTTCCAATCCAATAAATTTTCGTGCAAAACAGAAATATTGCATTCTCCAATATTAAATACTTTCAGTAATGGAGCATATCCATTACTAATTGTTCCAAATGCATTTTGATTAATATAGGAAAGGTAACTGCAGTGTCGAAAATTAACTTCTTTTAAATTTTTTAAGTTGCAAAATGCGCAGTCTTCAACGATTTTTAAATCTAAGGTAAATGAAAAATCTAGACTTTTCAGTTTTTCATTTAAAGCAAAATCATTTTTCTTTAGTCTTTCGAGTTTAGTAAAATCAAAAGACAAATAATTTAAATTTGTAAGATATTTGAATGTTGATGGTATTGACGAAAACCTGTTCCAACCAATTTCTAATGTTTCAAGGTTTCTAAAAGCTCATTGTCATTTGTAAAAACAAAAATTAAACTTACGTTAAATGTTCAAAAGTGTCATCGTTCAAATCAGTCAAATTGCAGCCAAATAAAGAAAGAATCTTTAAGTTTGCAAGAGATTTCGGAAATTTTCCGTTTAATTTGCCATTTATTTGATCATTTCGGTATAAATGTAATTCTTTCAAATTAACCAAATTTTTAAAGACTGTTAAATCTACATTACGCAGACTGCAATGAACACATCCAAATTCGAGCAAAGTATTTCCAAGTTTTTCAGTTAAAATATTTTTATTTAATGACGATAATGTTGCATCATCATAAAATAATGATTCCAAAGATGTAAAGTTATCAAAAATGTTATTATCAACTTTAATAAAATCAATTTCAGTAAATGTTATTTTTTTAATTGTTTTTTCATTTCCTGGTAAAATTTTATCCTAAAAAATTTATAATTGACGAAAAAAAATAAAATTAAAGGATATCTACTTTTTCCAATGTCAAATTTTTAATCTTTAATAATTGAACAGTTTCAATAACAAAATCTTCAACAATTGGTCTCAAATTTAATGTTCTTAAATCTCCATTCGTGCATGTTAGTTCTCCCACGTTACACGAGCATCCCAATCCTAAAAATATTTTTTAGAAATTTGAAGTTTAAAAAAAGAAGACTGTAAACATTGAGAAAAACAAATTACAAATACTGATGACAGAAGCTGTTGTTCTTACCTTTTTCATTTCCACAAACATTAATAATATCATCAGTGTCATTTCCTTTTTTCTTTACATTTTTAATATCAGAATATACTTCCAAACTAATTTCTCTTTTAACTTTTCCGTTCCAACCAAAAATATTCAAATCCCTCTTTTTTATTGACAAATTATTTGCAAATAAAAAAGGTAAAAAACTAATTAACAAAATAAAAATCAATATTTGAAAAATCATTTTTTTCAAATTTTTTTTTTATTGAACGAGCATGCGTTTGAAAAAGCCGTGCCAAATTTGAAAAAACGTAAATATAGCTTTTATAAAAACAAATATAAATAATCGGTCAAAAAATAAAAAAATTTGTGTGAAATTTGATACTATTTGTGATTTGTTGCTTTTAAAAAATGTTCAACAGTTTTTTGTATATGGGTGTTTTTCTATTTTATGATTTTTTCAAACGCATTCGAAAATCTCTTCCTGAATTTGAGATTTGGAGTTACTTCCGTAAAAGTCATACTGTACTTTCGCACGTCCCTGCTCCAGTTGTTTCGAAAAATTAATGTGCTAAAAAATATATATTTTGTTTGGCAACATTTATTATTCAATAATTATCTGTTGCAAATTTGTTTTCATTAAAAGTCTGTATTTGTTTTTTATTTACTTTACCCGGTAAAAAGATAGTAGTCATTTTCAAGGCCAAATTTCAAAAATTTTGAAATATATTACTTTTAAGAATTATAAATGTTTTTACATTATTTAAGCAATTATCTGTTTACCAGACAAATTTCAAATTAATTTCAATTTTTATAAAAATGTGACTAACAGACATCTGAAAAGAAAATTAAAATTCTTAAAATCATAAAAGTATTACTGTAAAAAATTAAAATTATCATTAAAACTACAAACTATCCAATATATTGCTATAAAGCTGTTAACGAAACACAAACTTTCAGTGTAGCAAAAGTTTGTGTCGAGATACGTGCCCTTTTAAATTTACGTATTTAGCGATGCAAAAACATATTATTTTGTAATTTAATTCTAAAAAAGTATTATTTATAACTCATTTTTTTTCAACTTCGAGCAAGGGGCGGAAAGTCGATTAAATAAATTTATGTTTAAAAAAAACTTACGCATATATAAAATCATCAACTACAATATTACTACTGTAGTCCATTTTTGATTGATTGAAATTTGATTAAAAAAGAATGACAAAAAAAAGTAAATCAAAAACTGCTCAAAAAAGTGACATAATTGAAAAAACACTTTTTTGTGAACTTTTAATCAGCTTCTTTCAACAAAAAAATAAACAGTCTGAAAAAGAACAATGACGAAGATACATTTGAAAAGCAATGACGCACATTTTTCTTATCAGTAATTTTTTCAACAAAGTTGTACCATTTTTTTCTCATCAGAAAAGATTATAGGAAACACAATTATTTGATTTTGAAACAATGGACTTTAATTAACGGAAATAATTTTAAACTTAAAAATAGCAAAAAAAGCTAATCGTGATTTTTTGTGGGAAAAAAATAAATAATAGAATAAAAGCGGATACACCTTTTTTTGAAGGGCGTTGGCATTGTTTTATTTTTAATGGAATGTTTTTAAGCTTGGGAAAAAAAGTGAATAATAAAAAATTATTGTAATCGGTTTTTTTTTGCACTTTTAATGAATGAATTTGATAAAATCTTTGCAGATGACGAACTGCAAAAACACTGTATATATTTTATGTAAAGGAAAATAAAATTACAAAAATAAATTTTTTTAAACTTTGACTGACATGGTTTATAAAAATTTACCGTTTTGAAGCTTTGTGGGACATAAAAACTTCAGTGATAATATTTCCGTAAACACTAATAACATATTTTATGCGATTCCAAGTATATTTAAACGTATTCATTTATTTTATTATCTTTCCATTTCAAGAAATGCCGTTGTCAGCTTAATGCAGACGATATCGTGTGCTACTTGAAAATCGCATTTCCTGGTACGAATATCTAATAAAATGCAGGAATACATTTTAATATTCTTGGAATCACATAAAATACGTTTTGAGTTTTTGCGGAAATATCATCTTTGAACGTTTCCTTCTGAACCAAAAAATTTGGCATTAATTAAATATTTTTTTACCGTTTTGAAGCTTTGTGGAACATGATTTTCAGGTTCGGTTATAAAATCTGGTAATGAAATAAAATAATACTGCGAATTTCAAAACTTGAAAAATCTCCGCGATAATAATAACAATTGATGCAGAAGTACGTTACCAAACTTCAAGTTTATCATTTCAAAATTTTTTAGCAATACTATAAAAATTATGATATCCATTGATTTCCGTTATTCACTAAACAAAAGACAAAATATTACAATTTTAAAAAACAGTTATTTCCGGAAATTTCATTCTCTGATAAAAATTGATCTTTAAATATTGTTTTTAAAATTTGAACACACAAATTTCAAGTCATAATTTTAAATCATTTCCGTTTGATTTTTTTTTGTAAACTAAATCATAAGTTTTTTCATTCAATCTTTCTCAACTTTGATCATTTTTTGTCCTTTTTTTTCTCTCATTTAAAAAAAACAGAATCAATTTGAGAAACAAAGGAAATAAAAATTTTTTTTATAAAACAATCATAAAAAAAATGTAGTCAAAAATAGGAACATTCCTTAAAAAATCGCCTACTCAAATTTTTGACCAGTTTTTCTTTGTAAGTTTTTTGATCACAGTTTTTTCAAAGATGACAAAAAACTACCAAAAATTGTTTTTATGACAGAGAGAAAAACAACTTTGAACACAAAACTCATCAAATTCATTGGTACTTTTTTCATACATTTCCGTTTAAAGGTTTTTAGTCATTTTTTTGGTTAATAGGTTTTTCTTCTAAACTACTTTGAATGAATTGGCGATGATGATCATTTATCAAAAAAAACAGCAAAAATGTAGTTTAAAGAGAAAAATAAACATTTACAAAGTTGATACATTAAAAACACACAAAAGAAAGAAAAAAAAAGTTGAATGTGCGTTTAATTTTTTCTTTTGCAAACAAAAAATATACGGTAAAAAAAAAGTGCTCTTTGATTAATGACGTGATTTAAAAGTTTTTTCTTTTGCATAATTATCTAAAAAATTCATGAAGCCAGCTTATCTCGCTCTCTAGAAATAACCTTTTTCAAGGTTTGGCTCGTTAACCTTCCAATGTTTACATTTGATAAAAAAAATAATGATTCATTTTCAAAGAATTTTGTCAGAAAAAAAACAAGTTTTTTATGCTTTTTATGAAATTTTTACAGTAGAAAGAAGCAAGCGATGAAAGATTAGAAGCTCAAATGTATCCCCTTATAAAAACATATTTTTTTGGTCATTTTTGTGCCTCTCTGTGTTTCTTTTTTTGGCCGTTTCAAAGTGCAAATATATTTCTTTCCCTTTTTTTACTTGTGTGTGATTCATGCAATTTGACTGACTACACACGTTTTGATATTTTCTTTTTACTGATAAAAAATTTTTTATGGTTAAAACGTCACTTTTTTTCTTGGATAATAAAAAAAGGGTTGGAAAGAAAACAAAACAATGGAAACATTTTTTTTCTTGTGATGAAATCCAAAGAAAAGGGTTTCATTTATAAATGAACAAAAAAATGTGCAAATTTTCAGAGCTCAGAAAAATACGGGGGTGCCGAAAATCACCTTTTTCAAGGCTATTGCAAATTTATTTGGGTTTAGCTCTCCTCCGTTAAAGAAATAATTTTTTTTTGATCTCTTATCAATGTTTATTTTAAAATATATTTTTGATGCTTTAGTCTGAGTCTGAATTTGGAATCCTCCTCAATTTACGGAGGCACCGGAAAAAAAGTCAAATATGGTGCTTTTGCCTTTAATCTTTTATCAGTTTTTTAAAACTTACGCTTTTAAAATTTTGGTTGGTTATTTTACAGTACCCATATATTGGAAAGTGTCGAAAAATCATCTTTTAATCATCTTGAAAATTTCTTTTTTTAGTCTTTTACCAATAATAATTTTTTTTCAACATCTTTGTTTACCCTTACCATATTAAATTCTACATCAATAAAAAAAGTGCAGACGAATTTCAAAGAAATTCAATTTCTCCCTGCTTTTTTATGCGTTTTTGGAACAAAATTGTAAAAAATTTGTGACACATTATTTTTCTTTTTCGACACAAACTTTAACCAGTTTTATTTATTCCTTTTATTCCTATCGTTTTTTCGGAAAAATTAGTGTGAAATTAATTTTTACAATTTTCTTGATAAACTACTTTTTTTTGTAGCTCATTATTTTTATATGACCTAATTTTTTTTATCTCTCTCCAGGGGATAAAGTTAAGCCTACAGTAATCTATTTTACTTGAAAAATGTTAAAAATATCTTTCATTCATGGAAAAAGTTTTTTGTTTATATTCCATTTTTAGCAGAAAAAATTTTTTTTTTAAATTTGACGTATTTTTTCTTTTTGAATAAAAAAGAAAACTTTTGTAAAAATGACATTTTACACACAATCTTTGTACATTTCTTTCTCTTTTTTGTAGTTCACATTTCTCATATTTACAATTGCTGAGAAAAATTTTTACGTATTTTTATTACAAAACTTTTTTAAAACTGTTTTATGCTTCATTTCTCTAAAAACAGAGATTACGGTAGTAATTAAGTGATATATTTTTTTGTATTTTAGGCATTTGTTTTTTTCATTAAAAATTTTTTTGTATGACCACTTTTTTCATTTCCGCTGAAAAACCTATTTTAGAAGAAAAAGTGATTACGGTAGCTTATTAAGTATTTTTGAGAATTTATTATACGAAAAATACAATTTTTTTGTTTACTTAAAATTATTATTAGTAATTATTTGTTTTGAGTGTTTTTGTATTATAAAATTTTGCAAAAATGTTACAAAAAACGCCCTAAAAAAAGGGTCACAACTTTTTTTTGCGCAAAAAAAGGAAGTGTAAATTTTTTTCAAAAGATCTAAAAATAAAGTCCAGTTTTGGTTTTTAGAATAATCAAATTTTTTTGTTTATTTATATTTTTGTGTGA
Organism: Panagrolaimus davidi; assembly: GCA_901779475.1. Lineage (NCBI taxonomy): Eukaryota > Metazoa > Nematoda > Chromadorea > Rhabditida > Panagrolaimidae > Panagrolaimus > Panagrolaimus davidi. The sequence goes on from CABFKP010004634.1 coordinate 10,338, forward strand.
AATTATATTATTACTAATATAATTTACAACTTCTACTTTGGCCTTTTCAGTTTTGAATATTATTGTTTATTAACCTTTTATTTAAATTTTTATAAAAAAAGGAGGTGAAACACAAATATCTTACATTTTTCTTTTTTAAGGACGTCATTTAATTTTTGATTGTGCGTAAATTTTTTAATCATTCTTTTTTTATGAATGAATTGTTTTTGTTTTTTGAATAACAAACGTTTTTTGAAGCTTTCTTGTGCTTTTTTATTAATGAAAATAATGAAAGAAAAAAGATGAGTATTAAAATTACAAGAAAAATTAAAAAGAATGAGACATTTCCTATCATTCATTGACTTATGCTTTTGTCTTGTTACATCAGAAGGAAGGTCATGACCAAGTAAAAACATGACGCTTATTTTTTTGGCTGTAGAAAATCTGAAATTAATTAATAATTTTTTAATTCTAGAATTCATTTATAAAGAAATTATTGGTTGTACTTTTACATTTTATATTTTAATGTAAATTACTATTACTGTAAAAAATTCTTTAGTTTGAAAGCTCAAATGTATAAAAAT